>JAKUCV010002410.1:0-87183 GCA_028386065.3 Turnera subulata
AAATTCCGAAACCCGAAAAATACCAACTTAGTTCCGAAAAATTCACGGGAAAATCACGAGCGCGGGAAAACCCTCGGTTTCGAAAAACGACTCCCGATTTACCTTGAATTAATTACCCAAGATTAATTCAACAGTAAATCGCGGTGAAACAATTTCTACAGTCCCGGTAAAAATCAAAAATTTTACCCGGGCTGTTACACGGGACCCACATTTGACACAATAGACGTGAAATGACGCCGTATCATGGTGAAACGGCGTCGTTTTGAGCGACGGGTAGTTGTCCAATTTCGGGCAGCATCCACGTCAGCACGTACCCAGCCCGAGACCCACAATTGACCTGACCGAGAAAAATTTGGGTATATGAATGACTCGGAAAAAGTTCTAGGTACACGATTGACCCAAAGTGTAAAATTTGGGTACCAACTATACCAAAAATCCCATTACTTTCAAATTTGTGCAACATTGTCTTTGGAACCAACTGTTCAAGGCTAGCTAGTAAAGAGATTGTCCAAGTAACAAAAGGACTAGTGCTAGATGGCCACCTACCAATGGCATCAGCAACCTCATTATATAATCTAGGAACATAACATGAAACGCAATCTGGAGATAAATACGATAATTGAAGAATATCATGGATGATATGACCAAATTGTGAAGGGTTAGATCGGCGGTCTTGGATGGCATTTTTAGACTGTCTGATCCAAGAATAAGCCTCTCTAGTTGCATGGATCGGGTAACCTATCCCATTCTGATACTGAGAGCTTCACTGTCCTTGCTAGAGTATCGTGAATGAACCAGATAAGCTTGGGCTGCGAGGACCGAACCATGGACATCTTGGATAACAACACCAAAGCCAAAGGCATTAGCCAAAAGAGACTTATTAGTATTGAGTTTAACATACTCGCCAGGTGGAGGTGACCAATGACTCAGTCGAGTAGGTTTAGTGCCTGTGGTCGGGGATAATTGCGCCTATTGGTATTGACCAAGGAGGTCCATAGCATTCTGGATAACGGTCGTATTAAGGGAGCAGTGCGATTGAAAGATTAACTGGTTTTTGTCTTTCCACATACTTCACATCAGCATCAGAGTTCGCTCAAGAGTACTCCAAGCATGATCCACTACTAGTTGATGAAGCCAATCACCACATGTGTTAATGCTTTCAGCCTGTGAAATGGATGAAAAAGGCAACCGTGCCAGAATGATTTAGCCTTGTGCCCGAGTCTAGTGTTTGTGTGTATGGTTTATGGTAACACTCTTTCCCAAGCCAATGGTTTGAACTTTTTTCGTTCTTCTTCGTTCTCTTTGCCTCTGGCAATCAAAATCATTAACGGCATAACCATACAGGGTTTCCCCTTTGACTTCACTTGGGATCTTGGTTTGGACCTTTTGTTATCTTCGCATGTAGGTTTTCGGCAGAGCATACTCCCCAGTCCGACTTCAAACCATCTTTCAACCCTGATGACGAGTTCTTATCTTGGGGCATTTCTGTGGAGCCTTACCCCCAAGTTCTTGCTTACTCCACTAGGTAGTCATTCGACGTGTTAGCCAAGGATGGTTCGAATCCTCCAACCTCATGCCTCTACAGACTTCCCCCTAATTCCGTTTTGGCCTCATTTCCTTCTCGACTGAACTGTCTTGGCCAAGAATGCTATAAAGCTTCAAAACATTGTGGCTCCACGAACTTCTCCTGAATTCCGTTTTGGCCTACACTTATGCTCTTCACCTCTCTCCAATACACCAGGCCTTTCCCTATGCATTTCACAAGAAAATAGATGGTTTCACTTATACTAAGATGACTGCAAACATTTTGTAATAGATCAATTCTCGGTTAAATGGATAGACCATTAGTTTCAAAGTTTGGTTTGTCAAGAAGTTTGACTTGGAAGGGGGGAGGATTGTGACCATACCTTTTGATGTAGGCTGCCTACATATTATTGAGCATAGAATTTTTTTTTACTTTTTTTTTCTTTTTGAAGGGAACATCTTAGCTATTGTCTAAACCGCTTTTGTGAGTTATGATTTAAAGGGTGTCCCTTTATTTTTTTTATTTTTTTCTTCGGGTTCTATGCTCAAGAAATCAGGTCCCCGTAGTTTAGATGAAGATGGGCCAAATGTTTCACCTTCAAGATTTTCCCCGATTGGTCTAAGTTGGACCATTTCACTAAGATCATTTCCTTCCAAGTCTTTAGGAAGGGTTGTGTTTAGGGGTTGGTGTTTGGTTCAAGGTTTTCGGGTGTGGCTACTCCACATTAGCCAAGGGTTTGTGTCTGTTCTAGACCTGGCAATTTGTGTTATCGTGTTGGGTTCGTGTCGGGTTGAATAGGTAAACAGGTTCTAAATCTTCAACCCGACCCGACCCATTTAATAATCGTATTGTGTCCAACCCGTTTACTATCGTGTTGAGTTCGAGTTGACTCGCGGGTTACCTATTAAGTCTAACAAGCCTAAAAATCAACATGAAAATTTTCTATTTTGCACAAGTCGTTATATTTTTTAAGCAAATAGCCATATAATTAGATTTTCTCATATATTAAATAAAATTATAAATTATAGAATCATAATATAATAATATTTTAAAGCATTTATAGAAATATTTGGGGATAATTTTATTAACTTTGACCTTAAATATCAAATAAGTCTTATATTAAATCAGTAAAATATCTATACTCTAAATATAATCGGGTCATAAACAGGTACCCAACGGGTTGGCGGGTCAACCTGCAACCAGACCTGCTAATTTTCGTGTTGTGTCGAGTCGACCCATTTAACTGAACGGGTTGAAAATCTTTGACCTATACCTGCTAATTTCGTGTCGGGTTCGTATCGGGTTGTCGTGTCAATACCCGTTTTACCAGGTTTAGTCTGTTCAGGCCCTAAGCATTTTTTCATTTTTTTTTTTTAGAAAATAGAGCATCCATTATTTTTGTGCCCATGGCCAAAAACTTGAACTTAGTGTGGAACCGAATTGACAAGTTAGGTTTCAATGGCTCAAATCCTTGTCAGAAAAAGAGATCAAGTTATCCCTGTCTAACAAGGCCATCATGTTAGCCAGCTCCTCGGGTGTAGTGTCAACGGGGATATGGGCTTTGCTCAGGACTTGTAGTACTTTCTTGCATTGTGGTCAGGAAGACATCAATAAACTCCAAATTGATATGTTGGCTTGGGTTTTTTTTAAATACTTTATCACCATATCTTCTTCGGGTTCTACCATTTCCTCAGGTTCATCAAGTCGAAGGGGAGTCCA
This sequence comes from Turnera subulata, assembly GCA_028386065.3. Classification (NCBI taxonomy): domain Eukaryota; kingdom Viridiplantae; phylum Streptophyta; class Magnoliopsida; order Malpighiales; family Passifloraceae; genus Turnera; species Turnera subulata. The sequence continues at coordinate 3,245 of JAKUCV010002410.1, forward strand.
CTTAGCCACAGGTCTAGACCTTGTGATAACACCCACTTCTTCATCCGAGCCTATATACTCACTCAAATCAACCACTAAATAGTCTTGCTCTTGCAAAGGTTCAACAGATATGACATCAATCTCCCTATGCAAGGATAACGGGTTTGTCTTGGTACTGGGCCTCTGAGGCAAGACTATCTCATTCATTTCTATCAAGTCTTGGATCTCATGACAAAGTCACAGGCAGTTGTCAATGGCGTGTCCGACCATTTGATGGAACTCACAATGCAAATTTGGGTCTCCTTTGACGGGCACACCGGGTCTAGGCTCTAATGGCTATAGTAGATTTTTTCTATGCACTTCTTGAGCATTTTTCCTAATGATATAGGGAGAGGAGTATACTTCCTCAATGTTGACTCAATACGCAGTGGTGCTTGTATAGTCACATGGTTAACTTCAGCAGGCTTCTTTCCTTGGGTCAGACTGAAATTTCTTCTAGGTGCAGAAGTATCTACTGCTACCTTGATCTTGATAGAAGTAATCACATCCTCCAACTGCATCCTTGCTCCAATAAAGGCTTCAAAGCCAGCATAATAGTTGCCAACCATGCGGTCATAGTAGGTTCGCTGAAGGTACTTGATCACCTTCAGCACCTGCTCCTCCTCTGGGGGCCTATTCACCATCAATGGGGCCTTGTTGCGCCACCTTGTGATGAATGCGAAGAATGTCTCTTGGGCTTCTTGTTTAGTCGTCTCCAGATCCCTCTTGGTCATATCCACCTCAGTGTTATAGTTATACTACTTCATGAACCCAACACAGATGTCTTCCCACTTGCTTATCCGAGTCTCATCCAAAGTCGTAAACCACTTCAAGACGGCACCCAACAGGGTCCTTTGAAATAGCTGGGCCATCAACTTGTTATCCATTCCCATCGGTTGTAGCATCCTTATATAAATCTTCAAATGGTTCCTCGGGCACCCAGTTCTATTAAACTTTTCTACGTTAGGCATCTTGAACTTCTCACGCAAATGAGCCCCAGCGAATAGAGACAGTCGGCCCAGGTTCCAATCATCCTCTTTCAACTTGATACTCTTCACCAGACCTCCAGCGCTCTTCAGCCTTTCCTTGTCATCCTTAGGTTCTTGTGTCACCGAGTCATCGCCGACGTCCACCACACCGTTCTTCTCAGCTCATGTCTCCGAGACTTGCCCCCCATCACTCCCAGGGGGAAACATCTTCTTCTCCTTCAAGGCTTGTAGCAACTCCGTCGTGTTCGGGTCCTTGAGCACGGAAAGCGTCTCCCTAATCATGACCAATTCTTCGGCTCCAATCTCACTCATGTTGCCCTAATATCCACAGGGCACGTGTAACGCCCCAGATTTTTATAAATTAATTTATGAAATTTTTGGAATTTTTATTCCAATTTTACCCTTGAGGAATTTCCGGATTTTTGGACTAGGAAAATAAATTATTTTACCTTGGTTATATCAGTATTAAGTGGTTAGTATGGCGGGTACAGCTTTCGTTGGAGATAAAACGTGTTTCGGGAAGAAACGCGGGGTTTACCGTAGTTTTGGACTAAACTACGTCGTTTTGGGTAAAAGGAAAAAAAAACTGTTGACCGGGCTAGGGCGGGTTGACCGCGCCCAGCCAAAACGAAACGATGTCGTTTTGGCTAGGCGGGTCAAAAACCCTAACCCTCCTCTACTCTTCTTCTTCTTTCTTTCTTTCTTCTTTTCTCTCCTCTCCTCTCTTCCTCCAGCCGCAGCCCCTCTCTCTCTCTCTCTCTCTCTCTCTCTCTCCTTCTCGTCATCATCAACACCTCATCTTCCTTTTCTCCGGCTGCCGCACCCTCCAATCTTCCTTCGTTTTCTTTCTCACTCGATCTCCTCTCCTGCTTAACGAAGCGTCGTCGCCACTTCTCGTGTGAGGGGGGTTGGTTTCGAGGCACTGGGTTTGGGCGGAATCGCGGAGGCGAGGGTCAGGTCATCGTCGCCGCCTTCACTGGTAAGCCTCCGTTTCTGTTCTCTTTTTCTTCTTTGTTGTTGATGGTCGTGTTGGGCCTAATTGAGCAATTGTTTTGTTTGTGTGGGTGGTTCGGATGGTGGCGGGTCTGCGTGTGGGGCGGTGATGTTTCTTAATGTTGGTTGTGGTGGTTGCTGCGGTTGTTGTTGGTTCCGGCGGGCTGTGTGTTGTAGGGTGGTGGTCTCGGTCGGCAGAGGCTGTGCAGAACCAGTGTCCGCGAGCCTCTTCTCCGCCAGAGGTTCTTCACTACTCGGGTTCGTGTGGGTTGGCTGTGGACGGATTCCGGGCAACTTGAGGTGTTTTCTGGGTAATGATTCTTTGTCTCAAATTCCCTTCTAGTTTCGATTTGTGATGCGGCGGGGATTGTATGGATGAATTGGTTGTTTGGTTTTTGGATGGCAGTTTGTTGGGTGGCTCATTTTGGTGTTGTTGAGAATTTTCCGGCAAGGTTGGCCGGAATCTGGCGAGGCTCGGGTCGCAGTTTTGGCATCACAGAATCTTCTTTGTCTCTAAATGGTATTTTCCGATTTTGGACTCGGATTATCTTTTGTACATAATTAATGGGAATTTATTTGAATGTATGTATATTTTAAGTTGACTAACATTAGTGGTATACTGGGAGCGGGGAGTGAGTGTGTGTGGCCGGAAACTTTCAGACACAGATAGAATCTTAGGTCGTTTAACTCTTGGGCTCGGGAATGACCTTAGAGCGGCATTTAGGAAAACCAGGCCCAGGCCTAACAACCTAACTCTTAAGCACAAGTATGTTATTCTGGACTATAAGATATGGGCTCAAGGCCCAATAACATGAATGGATAGTCTCAAATTTAAGGAGAATGGCTTTAGGCCCAGGAACTCATTAAGGACACAATGAATGGGCCTTAGGCCCGGGAATTATTTATGGACTTAGTTGGGCTTAAGCCCGGAGCACCTTAGGTCTCAATCTCTTTGGAGTTACCCTGTTGGGCTTAGACCCTGAAATCATAAACCGGTTAGTTAGGGTCGGGTTTTTACTCAGTTGAGCATATAAGTATCTTGCATGCACGATTTGTTATAATTGTTTTGTAATTATTGTGTGTGCCGGTATTCAGGCACGTGTAACACCTCAGGAACTGGAGGATCTGTCTTGGGGAAAGCTCCACAGAATAATCGTCGTTGAGGTGACTTTATAAGTCATTTTATGTTCGTTTGCATGTGCTTGTTAGTTTGGTTTGTCTGGGTTACATGCCTTGTATGCTAACATGCCATGATCTGTATTGTGTGCCTGTGTATTACTAGTTGTTGAACAAGCATGATTTGCTTAACTGTTATGAAATATGACATGTGATGTGATTTTGGGTGATCTGTGTGAATGTGTTGTGGGTTAGAAACCCGGATGTTGATTCAATGGATAATTCACACTACCCTGATAAATCATAACTATTTGGCACACAAGAACTCATAAGTATGAATAAGAATAATACACAATAAAAGATATACTACTGTGTGCTGATGACCGGTTGGTTCGAGCGGGAAGTGATACCCCTCGGGATTACATGTGGGATAGCATGGTATATGCGGTTTAGCATATGGGTCTGTGTTGACCGGTTCTACCTCCCTCCTTCTACCTCCCCCTTTCTACCTCCCTCTTTCTCTCTCTCTCTCTCTCTCTCTCTCTCTCTCTCTCTCTCTCTCTCTCTCTCTCTCTCTATGGTTATATTTGGGTTATATGCCTGGTTATATTGGGCTTACGCCCTGGTTGTCTCATGAGACGGGACCTAGCTCGACGCACACAGTAGGGGACCCTGAATAGTTAATACCTTAATAAAGTTAATATACAAACAGATGTAAAATATTAACTATTTGCTTATATGTTGTTGGCATGTTAGTACTGGTTATTGTGTGTTTGCTTACTTGTGCTTGTTTCTCTACTCTCCTTTCGAGCTTTCTTTGCACACCTACATAACTAGATTTATACTGCTCACTGAGTAGGTGACTCACATTATCGCCACCGTTGTTTTTCAGACTCTTAGTTAGCGTGCTGTCTCTCTCTTACTTTCCGGAGTAGCTGTGCTTTTTCACCCGGTTGGATCTATAGAGTCGACATGCATATCATTTTTCTCTCTTGCTTTATTTTATCTTTATCTTCCACTGCATTGGATTTTGTTGAGATGTCATTCTTGATTTTGATTACATTGTCGGCGGGTTGCGGGGTTTGATACTTGATGTTGTTTCGGCTGTTTGCCGGGTTGATTTAAGGCTTGATAAGCTGGTTTACTCTTGTTTTTTATGACATCTCGGTTTAATAAGATTTTTGGATATTGTTTTGGTGTTGGATTTCGTGTCCCAGGTTTCGGGGGCATTTTGGTAAATTCCTTTTGAATAAGTACTTTATTTGTAAAACTGGGATACGAGTGTTTTAGCTTCGTAGCAGAGCAGGCTTCAGATCCTTGGTTTTAAAAGAGTTTTAAACTTTGTTTTCAAAGTGATTTATGTGTTTAAGCCAGTTTCCGGATTTATGACTTTAAAAGTGTTTTGACCCATTTGCATTCATATAGGCGTTGATATGGATCACCAGGGGCAGCACAATGCTGAGGATGACGCCGCTACTCATGTCTCCGACAATGTGTCGGTGATGCAGGTTCCCGTTGGTCAGGGCAACAATAATGCAGCAGGGAATGATGCTGCAGGTGGAGGAGAACAAAAAGTAGTGCCACCCGTACCACCTGTTGTGGACCCAGCGTTCCAGCAGTATCAGGCTTTCTTGCAGTGGCAATAGTTCCAGCAGTTTAAGCAGCAGTAGCAGGGTGCCCAACCAGTTGCACCTGCTGCAGCAGGTGGTATGGAGAGCGGATATAAGCATATGGATAAGTCAACGGTCAAGGAATTCTCTGGTGAGGAGGGCGAAGCCAAGGAGTTTGACGATTGGTTTCTCCAGGTGGAGAATGTTCTGGAGAAGTTCACTTGTGCACCTGAGCACAGGGCTCGTTTTGCGGCACACAAGTTCACGGGATATGCATTGACATGGTGGCAGGAACTTGTGGCCAACTTACCGAGGCCGGTGGAGATGCCTTGGGAGGATTTCAAGGAGAAATTCTACAAGGAGTTTCTCACTGTTGGTTTTCTGGAGGGGCAGAAAAAGTAGTTTCTGGAGGTGAAGCAGGGGCCAGATGAGTCGGTATCGGCATTCAGGATCCGGTTCAACATCCTTCTCTCCTATGTCAAGGAGTTTAAGCCCGATGAGGTGGCTAAGTGTAGGTGGTTTGTTAGCACCCTACGCACTGATTTGGTGATAGCTGTGGCTGGTGGTAGGCACAAGACTTGGGAGGCTATTTGTGAGGCTGCTTTTGATGCTGAGAGAGTTTAGTTGATCGGGAAGGAGGCTCGGGCAGCCGAGCAGAGGAAGCAGTCATTTGCTTCTGGGCAGAAGAGACAGTACTCTGATGCCGGAGATGCAGATTATTTTGGTGGACAGGATTCTTCTTACCAAGGTTCGAAGAAGTCCCGAGGGCAGAGTTATTAGGGTGGACCAAGCAGATCCTCGGGAGGACGGTCCTATCAGTCTGGATCTCAATTACGGGGTTCCTCGGCATGATTCTCGGGTACATGCTGGTATTGTAATAAGCTAGGACACCAGAAGTCATCTTGTTACAAGTGGATTAGGGATAGTGGTGGCAGTGGTTCCCAGTATACGGTGTAGAGTTCTGTAGCCAGTGGTGCTGCTTCTTCTGGTCCGAACAGGGGTGGCGGATAGCAGGGTCGAGGTCGTGGGGGTTCTGGAGCTTCGAACCGCGGGGGTGCGACTCAGTCTGCTGCAGCTCCTAGGGTTTATGCCATCACCCGGGAGGAGGCTGCTAATGCTCCAGAGGTTATAGCAGGTACATTTATAGTTTTTGGTCAGTATGCACATGCTTTAGTTGATCCAAGCTCAACACACTCTTTTGTATCACGCGCATTCATGACCACTCATAACATAGAAGATGATAACCTTAGTAGACCCCTGAGAGTCCATTTACCCACTGGTGATATAGTAGTTGTTGGTCGAGTTTGTAGAGAAGTATGATAGTGAGAGTTTTCCTTCTAATCTTGCTGTCATGGACTTGGGAGAGTTTGATGTTATCTTAGGCATGGATTGGTTGTCCAGACATCAGGCGGTAGTTGATTGTCGGGCTAGGGAAGTTTCTCTATCTTCTCTGTTGGGGCAAAGATTGGTGTTTGTTGGAGAACGAAAAGCCCTATCAGCGTGTTGTATCTCGGCCATCCAAGCTTTCAGGATGATCCGAGAGGGTTGTGATGCTTTTCTAGCTCATGTGATCGATTCTTCGGTACCAGTACCTGGAGTGGAGGATATTCCAATTGTTCGGGAGTTTCCTGATGATCTACCTGGGTTACCTCCGGAGCGGGAGGTGGAGTATACAGTTGACTTGGTACTGGGAGTTGCACCTATTTCTATACCGCCCTACAGAATAGCTCCAACAGAACTTCAAGAGTTGAAGAAACAACTAGAGGAGTTGTTGGATAAGGGTTTCATTAGACCGAGCATCTCACCTTGGGGTGCCCCAGTCATGTTTGTGAAGAAGAAGGATGGAAGTATGCGAATGTGTGTGGACTATAGGCAGTTGAACAAGGTGACTGTGAAGAACAAGTATCCTTTGCTTAGGATCGATGATTTGTTCGACCAGTTGCAGGGTGCATCTGTATTCTCGAAGATTGACTTGCGACCTGGCTACCATCAAGTTCGGATTACAGAGCAAGACATACCGAAGACCGCATTCCGCACTCGGTATGGTCATTATGAGTTTGTGGTTGTTCCATTTGGTCTGACGAATGCACCGGTAGTGTTCATGTGTATGATGCAACAGGTCTTCCATGAATTTCTGGACCGGTTTATGGTAGTGTTCATCTATGACATTCTGGTCTACTCGAGTAGTAAGGCCGAACATGAGGACCACTTGAGACAGATTTTGCAGAGGTTGAGAGAGGAACAACTCTATGCCAAGCTCAGCAAGTGTGAGTTTTGGTTGGATGAGGTCGCGTTTCTTGGGCATATTGTGTCCGGTGAGGGCATTAAGGTGGACCCGGCCAAGATTAAGGCAGTCATGGATTGGGAGCCACCGAAGAATGTACCTGAGAAACGGAGTTTTCTTGGACTTGTTGGTTACTACCGGAGATTCATTGAGGGTTTCTCCTTGATAGCGGGTCCCATGATAAAGCTGTTGAGGAAAGACTGTACCTTTGTGTGGGATGATTGTTGCCAGAAGAGTTTTGAGGAGTTGAAGAGTCGGTTGACTACTGCACCGGTGTTGACTGTTCCGAGACCTGGAGTGGAGTACACGGTGTTCAGTGATGCTTCTGGTTTGGGCTTGGGATGTGTTTTGATGCAGGAGGGTTAGGTGATTGCTTATGCCTCCAGGCAGTTGAGAACCCACGAGCGGAACTATCCAACCCATGATCTGGAGTTAGCTGCTGTGGTCTTTGCTTTGAAAATTTGGAGCCACCATCTGTACGGTGAGAAGTGTCGGATTTTCACAGATCACAAGAGTTTGAAGTACATCATGACCCAAAGGGAGCTTAATATGAGGCAAAGACGCTGGATTGAGCTTCTGAAGGATTATGATTGTACTATCGAGTACCATCCGGGCAAGGCCAATGTTGTTGCAGATGTATTGAGCCGGAAGAGAGTGGCTTCGGCGGATGAGGACCCGATTTCTTATGCTTTGCCTTCCTTGGTGGAGCTGAGGTCGTTGGATGCACAGTTGGAGGTGGATGCCACTGGGGCGTTGCTTGCCAGTTTGAGCATCCGGCCGACCTTGCGGGATAAGATCATGGAGTTGCAGTTTGGTGATCCTCATCTAGCTGAGTTGCGAGACACGGCTGTCGGGGGGGAGAGTTCTAGTTTCTATGTCCGGGAGGATGGTGCTTTGATGACCGGTGATCGGTTGTGTGCTCCAGATGTCGATGATATGAGAAGATGGATCATGGATGAAGCGCACAATGCGCCGTATGCTATGCATCCGGGTAGCACCAAAATGTACCAGAACTTGAAGAGTCATTATTGGTGGTCCGGGATGAAGAAGGATGTTGCGGAGTGTGGCTCATTGTATAACTTGTCAGCAGGTAAAAGCCGAGCATCAGGCTCCTGCCGGCAAGTTGAGATCTTTTACTATTCCGCAGTGGAAGTGGGAGCATATCACTATGGACTTTATAATCGGGTTACCGAGGACCCGAGGTCGACATGATGCCATCTGGGTCATTGTTGACAGGTTGACCAAGTCAGCTCATTTCCTACCGATTCAGCAGACGGATACAATGGATAAGCTTGCGAGGTTGTATGTTTCGGGTATTGTCCGTCTATATGGAGTTCCACTATCCATTGTGTCGGATAGGGATCCGAGGTTTACTTCCCACTTCTGAAGGAGCTTACAGTCAGCTTTGGGCACTAAGCTGAATTTCAATACTGCATTCCATCCGTAGACCGTTGGGCAGTCGGAGAGGACTATACAGACATTGGAGGATATGCTTAGAGCTTGTGTGCTCAACTTCAGTGGTTCTTGGGATGAGACTTTACCGTTAGTTGAGTTTGCTTATAACAACGGGTATCACTCCAGTATCGGTATGGCGCCTTATGAGGCTTTGTATGGGCGGAAGTGTCGTAGTCCGATCTGTTGGGATGAGGAAGGTCTGAGACAGGTGGTTCGTCCGGACCTAGTCCAGGAGACTGTTGATCAGAATGAGGTGGTTAAGCAGTGCATGAGAGCTACTCAGGACCGACAAAAGAGTTTTGCTGATAAGCATCATCGGGAGATGGAGTACAGTGTAGTTGACAGAGTTTTCCTCCGTGTTGCTCCCTGGAGAGGTGTTTTCTGATTTGGGAGGAAGGGCAAGTTGAGCCCTCGTTATATTGGTCCTTATGAGATCATGGAGTGGATTGGTCCGCTGGCCTACAGGTTGGTTTTACCGGAGGAGCTGTCGCGCATACATGATGTATTCCATGTTTCGATGCTGAGGCGATATCGGTCTGATCCTAGTCATGTTGTGTCCCCGATAGAGGTGGAGGTTGCGGAGGATTTGACCTATGTGGAGGAGCCGGTAGAGAATTTGGCAAAGGAGGTGCGACAGTTGAGGAGTCGTACCATTCCTATGGTTTGGGTCAGATGGAGCCGTCATTCTCCGAATGAGGCTACTTGGGAGGTTGAGTCCCATATGAGAGAGCAGTATCCACATCTGTTCTGATTTTCATATCTTGTAATTTTGAGGACGAAATTTTAATAAGGGGGGTGGAACTGTAACGCCCCGGATTTTCATAAATTAATTTATGAAATTTTCGGAATTTTTATTCCAACTTTACCCTTGAGGAATTTCCGGACTTTTGGACTAGGAAAATAAATTATTTTACTTTGGTTATATCAGTATTAAGTGGTTAGTATGGCAGGTACGGCTTTCGTTGGAGATAAAACGTGTTTCGGGAAGAAACGCGGGGTTTACCGTAGATTTGGACTAAACTACGTCGTTTTGGGTAAAAGGGGAAAAAAACTGTTGACCGGGCTAGGGCGGGTTGACCGCGCCCAGCCAAAACGAAACGATGTCGTTTTGGCTAGGCGGGTCAAAAACCCTAACCCTCCTCTTCTCTTCTTCTTCTTTCTTTCTTTCTTCTTTTCTCTCCTCTCCTCTCTTCCTCCCGGCGCAGCCCCTCTCTCTCTCTCCCTCTCTCTCTCTCTCCCCCTCTCGTCATCATCAACACCTCATCTTCCTTTTCTCCGGCCGCCGCACCCTCCAACCTTCCTTCATTTTATTTCTCACTCGATCTCCTCTCCTCCTTTACGAAGCGTCGTCACCACTGCTCGTGTGTGGGGGGTTGGTTTCGAGGCACTGGGTTTGGGCGGAATCGCGGGGGCGAGGGTCGGGTCATCGTCGCCGCCTTCACTGGTAAGCCTCCGTTTCCGTTCTCTTTTTCTTCTTTGTTGTTGATGGTCATGTTGGGCCTAATCGAGCAATTGTTTTGTTTATGTGGGTGGTTCGGATGGTGGCGGGTCTGCGTGTGGGGCGGTGATGTTTCTTAATGTTGGTTGTGGTGGTTGCTGCGGTTGTTGTTGGTTCCAGCGGGCTGTGTGTTGTGGGGTGGTGGTCTCGGTCGGCAGAGGCTGTGCAGAACCAGTGTCCGCGACCCTCTTCTCCGGCAGAGGTGCTTTATTGCTCGGGTTCGTGTGGGTTGGCTGTGGACGGATTCTGGGCAGCTTGAGGTGTTTTTCGGGTAAGGATTCTTTGTCTCAAATTCCCTTCTAGTTTCGATTTGTGATGCGGCGGGGATTGTATGGATGAATTGGTTGTTTGGTTTTTGGATGGTAGTTTGTTGGGTGGCTCGTTTTGGTGTTGTTGAGAATTTTCCGGCAAGGTTGGTCGGAATCCGGCGAGGCTCGGGAATTTTCCGGCGAGGCTCGGGAATTTTCCGGCGAGGCTCGGGTCGCAGTTTTGGCATCACAGAATCTTCTTCGTCTCTAAACGGTATTTTACGATTTTGGACTCGGATTATCTTTTGTACATAATTCATGGGAATTTATTTGAATGTATGTATATTTTAAGTTGACTAAGGGCACGCGTAAAGGTTTCAGGTACCCATAGGGTCTTTCATCTCGTCACACACACGCTTTTTTTTTGGTTTCTTTTTTTTTGGGTTTTATCAAATCAAAAGGAACTCTATTTGCATATACTTAAATCCACAAAAAATCACACAAATGCACGTACCATGTATTGATTCATCATGCACAAGATGATGCACGAGATGCTCATGGTATGCAGCAGGTTGGGGGCCAAAGGACTGCCGCTAAGGGATAGTTTGGCCTATCCCACATATGTCGTAGGACATCGCGTGAGGTCGAGGGCCTGTTAACCCTTATCATTGCTAAGCAGCAAAAAATAGGTTCACTCAAGCCATTAACCCCATATGACGGTATGCAATGGACTTGGATCCCCTTATCCTTTTAAGGTAGAAGATTTAGACAATCATCATGAATGCAAAGCACACACATGGCAAGTAAAAAGGCATACAGCAATTCAAATTTTCACAAAATTTCTTAAACCCTCTAGAATCCCTAGTGAAGTCGCCAGCTGTGAGGACCCTCAAAAAGTAATTAAGCCCTTCAATTTATTCTTACACCTTCTTCTTAGCCAACATCCAACATCAAAGGAGTCACCACCCAAATTTTTTGCTTGGGAAAATTCAAGGAAAAACTTTTCTTAAGCATCATCCTTTGGCAACAACTTCATAAGGCAACCAATCATAGTGAACCAGAGATGTTAGATTTGGGAGTTCATCACAGATGGGAAGGTGTTAGGTAGCCATCCATGTGGGGCGAAATCGTGTGCAATTGAAGAACAAAAATATGTCTTGTGAATAGTGTGCAAGTGTGGAAACAAGATCACAACAACAATAATATTTAAATTAAGCAACAAAACATAAAATAAACATATAATTGAGCTTGAGTTTCCATCACTAGAAACCACCTACGTACCCCAATGATCGAGCTCAAACCTCACGTAGTTCTTACATGTCATCATATAGCAATCACATCATCATCACAGCATCAAGCAATCATGAAATTCAGCAGTAATCAGTCAAAAAGAAGTCAAATTTATACCTCTTGTAGCTCTCCTCTAGCTTCTTGCTTTAGGGTGTCTTCTAACCCTATTCTTCTTCCACTCTTTAACTCAATCTTCATTCTCTTCTTGATTTCCTCTTGCTAACTTCTTGTTGCTGCTTCTCTCTACGAAATTTCTTTAGAATAATAGCTCCTCAAGGATTTTTAGGCTTGGAGGAGAAGGATTTCTCCAAGCACCTAAGCTTATTGTGTGTAGAAAAGAAGAGAATTGTGTCCTTTAATTGTGTGTAGGAGGGGTCTATTTATAATGTTCAGGGCCTCAGGGGTCGTTCTTTTAATCCTAGGGTCGAGATTGAATCCCTAGATCGGGTTTTTGGGTTTGACAATCCTCCATCTTTTGCGTTTTGGCCAATTGTGTACCCCTACTTTCTGTTTGGCCGGTCATGTACCCCGACTTTCGCTGGGCAGTCCAATCATGATCCCTTGGTCAGGTACCTGCTGACGTGGCAGGCTGCCCGAATTTGAGGTTTGGGAGTTGTTTCAAAATGACGTCGTTGCGTGCCAAAACGACGTCGTTTTAGAGTCTTGAGTGGACACGTCACATCCATGTCTTTGTGGACTCCACATGCTACCAACCCGAGTTTCTTAACCCAACCAACCCGAAACTAGTAAATACCGAAACAACAAAACTTGACCTTGACCCGCTTTGAATTCTGAATTAAATAATTTTTTTACTTTGTGCTAGAAATAAAATTATAATTCGTAGGATGCAATTTTTTTTTACTTTGTGCAAGCAAACCCATCACCACCAAAAAAAACCACCATCTCACTATCTCTGCAAACCACCACCGCCAGCCACCATCTTTCTTTCCCATTCCAAAAGTTACAAAATCCAGACCCATCAAATTTCTTTTACAGTCTGTTTGGTATCAATTTAGAATTGGAATTGAATTCAAATTATTAAAAATTTAGAATTAGAATTCATTATGAAATCAATTTCCATGTTTGGTATACTTTTTAATAATGAGGAATTGAATTCAATTCCAATATTTGGTATAAATCAAATTATCAATTGAATTGTTAAAATTACCTAAGTTGTCCTTTTACTAAAAAAACTAAAATAAGAATATATGATTATTTTTGTCATTTAGACATACCAATACTTATCCAATGGAATTGAATTCTAAATCGGATAAATTTTGCTTAGATTTGAAATATTACCAAAATATTATTACAAAAATAAAAAATAGAATTCAATTCTTATTTGAAGTGAAATAGAATTATACCAAACTAAGGAATTCAATTAAAATTAATTCCATGATACCAAACGGAGGGAAAGATCCAATGAAAAGGCTTGTTTTTATACAAACTGATAATCTCACATCATTTTTTTTTAACAAAATTATCAACTACAACAAACACACCAACACCAAACAACTCTGTGCAAACCACCGCCACCACCTTCCTTCCCATCCCAAAACACAAATTCAAACCCATCAATATTTTTCAATACCCAAACTGATAATCTCAAACCATTTTTTTTTAACGAAATTATCAACTGGAGCAAACCCACTACCACCAAACACCGCCATCTGTGCAAACCACCGCCACCATCACATCGGCCGACCACCACAGAACCGAAGTCAAACAACCGCAAGCACCATCACATCTGCCACCACAATCCAATCAGTACAACAACCCAAGACAGAGACCCGATTAGTAAATAATCAGGTAGGGAAAGAGGAGATAGGAATCCAAAGAAAGACAAAAGGGAAAGGGAGGAGAAGAGAGAGCGCCGACGGTGACATCACCCCAGCTCGTCACTCGCATCTTCGGCACTGTTCCTTTGCGCCTCTTGCCCGTGAACCCGAAATCAACTTGGGCTCCTGCAACTCCGACGGAGCAGAGGCGAAGGAGGGAATGATAGCGGCGGCGCTGGTGTCCATATGCTTGATTTGGAGGCGGCAATTTTTGTGGGAGAAGAAAGGTAGATGGTGGTCAATGGTTTAATTGACGTGTGTGGTGTTGCAGAGGAGAGGTGATTTGATTTGTTTTTTTGAGTGAAGCAGGCCATAGTTCGGCGTTCAATTCCAGTAATGATGCCTTTTATTTCTTGTAGATAAGTATTATTTTCTTAATTGGTAAATAGAGAGTGCTGCAGCCCTTTAAGATATTACGTCAAACTGGAAACAGTTAATCCTGGGTAGATACCCCCCCTTACATCATAGTATTTTTTGTGTAAGTATTTTTCTTTTTTGTTTTTTTTGAGAAAAAATGGGAATAGCATTTTTTAAGAAATAATGTTTTGCCATTTATCTCAATCGAAGCAAATGACAATTATGACTTATAATATACTTGACATAGTTGCAATACAAAAAAAAAATAGGAAAAGAAAAATTCCACTCGAACTTTCCAATGACTCTCTTCTATATTACAACTTATGAAAAATCAGGTTGTGTAGAATATATAAAATTGCTCACAACACACAAACTTCTTTTATTATTTAATTTGAAACCTCACACAGAATAAATTTGGCAGCACCTCAGTATCCTTCACGGTAGCACTCACAATGTTATTTTGCTACACATAATAATAAAACCCTGACATACCTATTTATAAGGACTCTGACTTAACGGACAAGACATTACTCCTAAATTGAACCGCACTTGGACTCTTAAAACCCAATAATAAAAAGACTTTAAAACCCAATCAAACTAGATTTATTTTATTACCCAACAATGTCTCCCTTAAACTTTGACTCTACCCAATTCCATCAATTGCAAGTGTCTGCAGCGCCATTGTTGTTGCAGTGAGCAGTGACTAACTCGAACTTTGCTTCGAACAGTAGCATCTTCCTTGAGTCAAACCAAATCTTCAGCTTCACCTCCTTTCCAAATTGCATGATATACTTTAAGTACCTCTTCCAGGCTTCATCTTGCTTGTCCATGGCATCTTGGACTATCTCCCACTCTTTGTTGCTTTCAAGAACACTCTTAACAAAATTGCTTATAAAAGCATTGTTCACTTCTTTGGCTGAGAAAAATTAATCAACACCAATAAAATCAATTTCTTCACCACAAATAAGATCAATTTCTTCAACCTCCTTCCCTTCGATCTCTCTTGACTTTCTCTTCTCTTCTTGTTCAAACTTTTTCAATTTGTTTCCCTGAAACAAAAATTATCTGCAAAAATCCTCTCTTCCACTTGTTCAGCTACTATTTGTTCGCCTTCATTGTCTCCCTGGAAAGAAAAATTATTTTCTTAAACTAGTAACTCTTCTTTTTTCTCCTCCTGAGAAAATAATTCTTCCACCTTGATTTTTGACAACCTGTAGCATTCACCAATAAACTTGGAATCTTGGCTAAGATCTGGCATTGAAAAATTCTCCACTTCAATTCTTCCCAGTCTTCTAACTTCATCATCAAATCTGTCTTCCATTTTGCAACTAGCCAATAATATTGTCTCTGAATTGTTAGAACTACTAGCTCTACTCTCCACAATCTTAGCTTTTACTTGACTGTTACACTGTTGTTGTTCACTTGTCCTCTCCTTTCTGAAATTGTTAGAACTTCCAGACTTGGCTAACTGCCTTTTACCCAAAGTTTCCAATAGAAAGCTTATCTCAATTACTTTTAGTCATTGAGCACCCATTTGTCATTGAAGCCTATAAATAGACTTCCTATCCTTATTTTACATGTAGAGCAAGAGATTAAAATTGTAAGAAACTATCTTATTAAGCTTAGTTTGTTCATACAAAACCTTTGAGAGATCTGTGAGCTAATCATGTCTTTGAAAAGTTTTATATTTGAAGCTTGAACCTTGAAAAAAACTTTGGGTTTAAGTTGGAGAGTTGAACCTTAGAAAAACACTTGTATAAGCTTGGATTGAGGCTTTTTAAAAAACACATATAAAGGTTTTTAGCTTGATAATTTGAAAAAGCTAGGTTGTAAAAAGTTGGGTTTCACCATAAAAGAAACCATATAGTGTATTTGGCAAAATTCAAAGGGAGCCTTGAGTAGTGGATGCACCCTGGTTGTAAAAAGTTATGTTTCGCCTTGGAAGAAGTGTATTTGACAAAACTCAAGGGGAGCCTTGAGTAGTGGATGCGGGTTTAGGGAGAAGCACTCTAAATCTTGGTGTGTTTGTGGTTATGTGTGTTTGCTCTCATCAGTTACTTAAAACCTTTCTTTTGTTCTTATAAAACTCAGATTTTCGTTGAGAGAATGCATTAACTATAATGCAATTATATTAAAATTATAATAAGGAACTACTTATTATTCTTTGTTGTATGACAAACCTAAAATAAGAATAATGTTAATTTACGAGCATGTTAATTTACGAGCATTATTATATATTCGTTTGATTATAATTAAAAACTACATGAATCATTGTTATTTGACCATTCTTTTTAGTAAAGTAAGAGTAATGTTAACTTATTATTTATAATATTTAGCAAGAATATTTCTATATATTTACTTATCATATTTCTATATATTCACTTAACTATGATAAGAATTACATATCATTCATTATTGTCAATAAAATAAGAGTAAAATATTAATTTTTTATTGTTAATATTAAATGGGGTTATGACATGTTGTCTTAGTAAAATAAGAAGAAGATATTAATATATATTATTATTGCTAAGTAGGATTATTTCTATATTTTTGCATGTTTCGTTGAGTTCGTGCGTTTATATATTCTATGTATACATGTATAGATATTGATTCATAGTGGTGAGTGTGTCATATGGGTTGTCCATGTCTCATCATCCTAAGAGGATGTTTGATGATGTGTCAATTAATATTTAGTGACAAACGAGTTAGGAAATATATATAAATACTATTGATACAAATTTATGATATAACTATTTAATATATAATTAGGTACCGAAATAAAGTCCTAAGAATTAAAATTATTTATAAAATAGGAAAATTATGATTTTTGTTGTAAAAATCTCATCTATAAATTGAATAAATTAATTTAACATGGCTTTTTATTCTTAAAGTAGAAAAATATTTCTAAATTAATTTATTTCAAACAAATTTTCTATTATTTTGAGGTACAATTCTGTTGTCGAGAACAAAAATATAGAACATAGAGTTAATTGTCAAGAAAGGAGAAAGAGTTTAAAGAATAAGAATGATTTTTTTAAATGAGATGGACATGGAGATTTTTTTTAAAAAAAAAAACAGAAAATGAGTTGTGTGTATGATTTTTTTTTTTTTAATGAATGATTTTCTACTTATTATGCGTCGTCACCTATCATTAAATATAGACGAGGCATTGGAGAGGAGTTGGGGGTGACAAAACATAACAAGACAAGACAAAAGAGAGAGGAGAGGAGAGGAAGCAAAGGGAGAGATGATGACGTGGAAGTGCACACACACAAATAACCCCCGGGGGTCCACATAGGTACGGCTACGAAGCTTTTATTACAAAACACATACACACAACAAACAGTGGCTGACCACGTGATCCCCCTCCCCACGCTCTCTCTCTCATTTTAATTACCTGTCTTGGGGCCCACATAGAGGTTGACGTCACCTATCTATCCCCTCCCCCACCACCCGACCCTAACCACTGTTCCCAATGCGCACGCCCACCGACATTGATACCTTAGCTGGCTTGGCTTCTCCTCTCCTGGACCACACCACCAAAGCAACCCAAAAGAACATTGATTGACCTCGCTCTCCACAACTTTCATTACAGGATGAGTGAGGATTCATCTTCAAGTTTAACCGTTTCTGCTGTCAATAATATATCCTTCACTTCACTCCACTTCACTTGGTATAGCTTGCTATACCTTCGACTAAACAGAGAAAGTTCCTTAGCTACCAATTCAAATGTTTCCCACCATCTTCATGCTTTCCAACTTTCCAACTTGGGGGCCTTGGTTGTATAAAAATTGAGGATCTTCTGATCTTGTCATAGATTATTATGTCTTCAATATCAGGTTACAAGATACGAACATTTCTTACTATTGTGGTCCAAATGTTTGATCAATGGTTATTATCACTATTGGATATGTACATAAGGAAAAGTAACTCATGTAGTTTTTCTGTCAAAAGTAACTAATGTTCAACGACCACCGTATTCAAAACAACAAAGAATCAACTCCCCCAAAATACCCAAGCAAATATTCTTGTGCATTCATAACGAATTTCCAAAAAGCAAATACTTCAAATGAATTCAGCAACTTTATTTTTCATATATTCCAACGGGGAATCAATCAAAGGTAAGCTGAAATCATTTCGCCTTTGGACTCATACAGCTCACAATTTTGTCCCTCCTTCAACCTCCTGCCTCCTGCCTTAGTTTGTTTTCTTTTATTCATCAAGTAAAAACTTTGGAAATTTGGCAGTACATAGGAAACCAACCAGAATTACTCAGGAGCATACACTAGAACACAGCTAAAATTTGCCACCCACTTTCTTGAAAAGGCTTGTAAATGCTCACTGTTGCCTCAGGTATCTGCAGCAAAACATCAAAGGAGAGGGAGTCAGGCAAGCATGGACATGTCAGTCAGAGATAAGTGTGCATACATCCTCTTCTAGAAAGACCTACCGTGAGGAGAGCGGGAACTTGTGGATAAGTCAGGTGAAGCCATGGGAATGGATATTGATAGCTGTGTCGTAGAGAACGAGGTCTGGTTAGACCTGTCATCTTCGAGGCCAGACCACGCATCCCGGGTTTTAGGCCACTCATCAAAGAAGGGTCGAAGAGACTGACCATCCTGCCTCACAGCCTCCCTGGCGACGAATTCACCTTCACCACTGAAAAATGCATGTTGGGGATAGCTAGTTTGCAACATTGAGTTGTCTGTTGATTTAGATGCCTGGAAGGATGATGTCCTTGATTGCATCAATGGCCATGAGTTTTCTAGTTGTGAGTCCATCTGGAGACCCCGGTTGCTTCCTGAAGGTTCAGAGAAGAGGCTACGCTCACCTACATCTGGCTTAAGTCCTTGGAGATACCTGGTTAACCATTCATGGGGAGAAAAATATTAAAATTCATTAATGAACCTAAAGGCCCTCAATGCAGGAAGTAATTTAAGAGGCCATAGATTGTTTTCAACTAAGAACTGAAGTAAACAGGAAAAGAAAGATTTACAAAGTAAAAAATCAGAGAAAGAGCACGATAGCAACACAAGGTGCCATTCATTTATTATCGCAATAAAACAGGTCTGACTTGTATCGTTTGACAATCTTATCGGCATCGAATCGTCTACCACTTTCCCATATTTCGATTATGTTGGGATTTGCAATCGTGGTCCTATTTCCAGACTCTTAACAATTATATGGTCCCTCCATATCACATACTTGTCCCTATCACGCGTAAGTTGCAGAGGATGATTCATCTTCAGAGTGCATGCAGCATACCCTTCATTACTATGGCAGATAGGAGCAAGCTACGCATTTCATATCAGTAGAAATAAGTGACCACAGTAAGACATAAATAAAGGGGAAAGATTAGTGACTTTTAAGAAGGACAGGAATCCATCATAAAATAGCTTCCCTGTTCAAATAATAAAAATCAAATAGCTGAAATAAAATCTTGTAACAGGTATTTAGTCAACAAAGGGACCAATAACAATTAAATTGTTTTGTATAAAGTTTCAAAAGCTATAACAAAAGGGATGCAGTTCTAAGGATGCATCAAAAGAAAGAGAAAACATTATGGTGTCAACTTTGGAGCAGTTTCTAGGAAAATGATCGTGGAAACTAAAAATAACTGTTGACCAGAAGAAGACACAATGGCAGACTATTTAAATACCTAACAACATCATATACATGAATCAAAAGTAAGTTTACAACAGCTAAAAGCTTTTATGTAATTCAAATGTACAGCTAAAAGTGTATTGGTTTACACTTAAGACTTGCATAAATACTTGTCTACAAAAGAAGTGTAGAGTGAAAGAATGTAAAGGATCAAATTCTCTAACAAATAAAATCTTATAAAGATTAAATTTTCAAGTACTTTCTGTGAATATGAAATGAGCAATTCCAATCATTGATCTACCAGTAGAAAACAACACATTAAAGAACTAATAGTGATATTCACTACAAGGCAAAGAGAACAGTAGTAGCAGGACAAAATTATGGAAAGGATAACAGCCAACAATACCAGAAGACAATATGTGCTTCTTTACATAACTTATGTAGGTGAATTCCATAGACAACACACATCGTAATAGCTCAGACTACATATTCAAGAGGAGGTTGTTATCCTACTTTCTTCAAAAAGATTTTTGAAAGTTAACCTTATAACTTAAAATTTAAGCACAACTATTGGTCACTTTTCTCATCATGCCACCAAACTCATGAATAATGCAGAGTGCTTGTCAGAATCCATAAAAAATTTCACAAAGACAAACATAAAGCAAATAACCAGACCCTGATGAAAATATACTGAACACTCTGCAAAGGCACCAGATTTTGACGGCTACCTTCATGGACATTAGGGCCCAGAACCCTGAGCATGACCAAAAGTTGAAAAGTTTGTGCAAGTCATCCATTATCTAGACAGCATATTCCTTGCAATTCCTACCACTTATTGATCAATGGGCCCAATAAATACTCTCTGGGAATAGTATTAAGGATTTCATATTTCTTAATGGAGCAACATGTCTGAGCACGACAAGAAAATTATGTAGCACCTGAGAAACTTATGCAGTCATGCATATGTGCACAGATAGTATGCATACATAATTAAAAGAACACAGACATGAAATATACCCTGCAGGCATAGCCACCCAACGCAATGAATTCTGGAATTTGTTTTCAGGAAAAAAGCCTACAGTTAACAGTTGGCAACCAAACTCTGTAGGACATTCTGCAGAAAACCAAATTTAGGTAGAAACTGACACTTGTCTTGTTCAGAAAATTGTAGGCATTTCTCAGACACAAAAGATACAGAAAACCAGTACCTTTTTAACTCTCATCTTCTCCTAAAGAAAAGAAACTTGAAAAAGTAGGAAAATTAAGTTTCCCTCACTTGCATGAAGCAGTTGGTATTGACTATCGTACTAGAGAATTATTTCAACAGAACCAGAGAATAACAGGCTAAACTAGGAATGACAACCTAGTAACACTGCAAACTTCTCCTCCATCACTCAGACACAAGGGCCCAGAACCAGATCCTAACAGACACTGAAAAAAGGTTTATACAACATTTCCACTGCTCTCTGCCCAGGTGCAGTTAATCCTCAATCTATCATCCGCATCACCCTATGGGCCCAATATGGAAAATTACATTCATAAGCCATATCCTTGAGTTCTACCCCAGTTACATGCTATGTTTTCCTCAATCATACTGATAACCATAAGAAGAAGACATATGCCATAAAATCATGAGCTCGGGCAGTGAATTTACATTATAAAACAATCATGCTTTCATGCATTTGTTCCCTTTCCTGGCCTAAAGAAAGATGCAATACCTGTAGTCTTTGCTTGGTATCCCATAGGGAATGGAGTTCATCTGATAATGAGACTGGGTAGTTCCAGATTCAGAGCTCTGGGAATTACCATAGGCGGCTGGTAATGGAAGGTTCTGGAAGCTTACAGTCCCACTGCTGCTCCCAGTAACAGTGAGTGATGTCACAGTAGACGATGACTGTGTCATGTTTTGTGATTCCACAGGCTTTCTTGAACGGTTTCGGCCACGGTGCATGTGGCGCTCACAGTACTTGGAGTCCGGGTATGCATCTTTGGAGCACCTCCACTTCTTGCCATCAGTCCTCCTGCATCTGCCCGGCTCTGGATCCACCTTCTTCCCATAGAAAGTGCAATAACCCACTGCAAAAAAAAATAGTAATAATAATGCTTAAAATGTGGTGCAAGCATAAAACAAACCAATGCTAAATCTACAGTAAGACAAACTACAGATACTCATCACGCCACAAGGAATAAAATTTAAACATCAGGAGCAGAGAGAACAAGGAGATGTGCATTATAGTATGAACAATATAACCTTGTAATCAGCTCTGTCAGAGTCATAGGCAAATAAGTTATAGTGAAAGGTGATATGGCAAATTCAGTATCAGGAGATTAACACTATCACATGGGTGGCCGAAGATATACTAAAGAAAGGAATCAAATCAATTGAAAACATCTTCTGATATCACAGAATAGAAAACCCCTAAAAAATATTACGGTTGAACAGAAAGTACAAGATCGTTGGAAAAAGTGATGTTCTTGGTAATAAAGTTTCATGTTAAAATAACATTTAACCCATTAAAGAACAGGCATCAAATTGTTTTCCATTCTCATGGAAGCCCAGAGAAATACCGAAACTGTGCCGTTTTGAAACCCTGAAAGCAGATTTTATTGATCCAGAGAGGGGCTAATAAACCAACCCAACTGCTATTCACCATCAACAAATGTAATGAGATTGTGAAAAAAAACAATAACCAGTTAATTTGTTGAATAAATGGGAGTTTATTTCACAATTCATATATCAAATCCAGAAATGAAAAGGAGAGAATAGCATAAAAAAAAAAAAAGAAAGAGACAACACATAAAACAAAAACAAAGGGAAAATATGGATACAATATCAAGATAGTTTTCTTTCAAAAGAGAAAAAAAAAAAAGAACATTTTCAAGTAAAGATTCCCATAACAGATGACCAAGAGAAAACAAGAAAAAAGAAAAAAAGAAAGAAAAATGAGAGAGAGGAATACAGGGTACCCAGATATGGAGAGAGTGAAAATGGTTATGATGGGGGCAAATTAGCTTACTTGTGGGGTGGTGGAAGAATCTATGAGAAATGGACTCAAAGCTCTTCTGGATGGGGAGCACAAGATCAGGTGGAACAGGCAGACCTGCCATCATGTACTTGAAGATCAAAGCTTGATGTTCCAGTTCCTGCCACTGAGACACTGTAAATGGAGAAGACCTCATTGACACCACCCCACTCCCCATCCCCCCTGTCACTCCTCCTCCTACCTCTCCACTATTCATCCCCCCACCACCACCCAACACCACCACTTAATAGTTAGCAGTACCAGCAAACTATTATTACCAACAACTACCACCACTAGACAGTATCTTCCAAACCCAGAAGCAAAGCATGGGTTAGGACAGGGAAGGAGAGGGACATGGGACACAGATCAGCCTGTGTCTCAAGCATTTAGCATATGTTCCACTACTGCTTTTGTGTGTGTGTGTGTGTTTATAATAATAGTAATATTGTGTGTGTGTGCTGCTAAGTGAGTGAGTGTGTGTGTGTGTCACAATCTCTGTTTCTGTGTAGGGTGTTGTGTTGGGAAAGGGGAGCAGTGTCTGTGAGGAGGGATCCTCCAGGCCAAGTTTGGTCTGATTTTATTGGGGAAGATGGGGAGCATATTTGCTGTTAATGATGTGTGTCTATTGAGCACTAATTGGTATGGCCTAAGTAACTACTCCTTGATTATGGTTTTTCAACTAAATAATCTTTTGCATTTAAAGGAGTCCGGGTTTGGTTCTACTTTTCTAGTTCATTTGCAAAACAAGTTTAACACTTTTCACTAGTTGGCAAAGTGAAGTGAAGAGTAACATTTACTGCTTACCTGTTTGGGATGGCCTGTTATGAAAGCGAAGGAGGTGGGGTTTATGTGTGTCAAAGTGTTACTCTCTCCTCCTCTCTCTAGTCTCTACCAACTAGTCAAAGTGTAAAATTGTCTCGAAGGCAAAACTGTAAGAAAGGATGGTTTCCTCTCTTTACCTCCGTAAAGATTTGGGTTTAATGGCTTTTGGCCCACCATATTTTCTAGTAGTTGGCCGAGTCTCTGATGCAATTCTACACTAGTATACCACCCGATGTATTTTGCGGGCCTTTTGCATTTAATAAGTGTATCTGTTATTGGCCACTCAAAAAAAAAATTGTATTTGTTATATCTAATTGTACGTTTTCCAGAGTAAAGCTTTTTTCATCCATGTATCACCTATTGTTATCAAACCCGGCCCTGCCCAGCCGGTTGAACCGGGGTAACCATGACACGGAGACAGATCCGAATTTTTTACCCCTCCGGGTTGTATCCTCCAAAAAACCGGCCGGGTCGTGACGGGTTCTCCGGGTTGGGTACAAAATTTATATATTTTTACTATTATTTCTAATACTGTTGGACCCCAATTAGACCTCTTAAACTGCGACCCGGCCACTGAAATGGGTCAATGGCCGGGCCGGGTTTAATAACCTTGGTATTACCCGCTTGAATTTGGTTGTACTCCACAAGGTTATAAAACCCGGCCCAGTCATGACCTGTTTTAGTGGCCAGGTCACGGGTTTAGTGGTTAACCGGAGTTCAACCAGGTCTGACCGACATTAAAATTTATGGTAAAAGTATATAATTTTTTTGACAAAGGTCCAACCAAAGGTCTAATCGTGATATGACCAAGGCAAAATTTTAAAATTTTTTACTTTTAACCCAGAAATGGGTTAATAAACCTGAAAAACCTAGAGCCCATCATGACCCGACCGGTTTTTTGAAGGGTACAACACAGATGGGTAAAAAACCCAGATTTGTCTCTGGGTCATAGTTAACCAGGTTCAATCGGCCAGGCCGGTCTGGGTTTGACAAAAATGGTACTCCATCCCCTGTTAGTTCTATCTTGTCTAGTTTTGTTTATCTAACCCAAATTCGGTGAAAAATATTGACTTGGTGAACTTTCTGATTCCAAGTCAACTAAATGGGACCTACCGCAGAAAAGGTCGCGGGTCGCAGTTCAGTGGTCGAACTGGGGATTCAATGTAATTGATCCAGAATAATAATTATTAAAT
This sequence comes from Turnera subulata, assembly GCA_028386065.3. Classification (NCBI taxonomy): domain Eukaryota; kingdom Viridiplantae; phylum Streptophyta; class Magnoliopsida; order Malpighiales; family Passifloraceae; genus Turnera; species Turnera subulata. The sequence goes on from JAKUCV010002410.1 coordinate 27,583, forward strand.
AATTAATTATTTTAATCTATATATACTAATTTTTCCCAATATTTTGGTAATAAAAAGTTAAAAATTCTTAATTTCCATTAAATAATATAATTTTATGTTAGAATATAAAAAAATAAAAAAAATCTTGTTTTGTGATGTAAAATTGAACCGACCGGATCATCGGTTCAAGCAGGTCGCTACAAAGCCGGTCGGGTCAGCGAGTTTTACACTGTTCAACTTGCAGATCCGGTTCAATACCTCTAAAAACTCAGAATACATTGTGGGTCATAGTTCAACTTGTCAAACTCGCCAGGTCGAGCCAGGTTTGATAACTATAAGTAGAACCCATAAATCAAGCCTACTCAAAGTCTTTTTAAGAGGAGAAGAGAGGAACATGTGGGTCTCACCTAGCCAACGTGGCACCGAAAAGTTCTTCACGTTAGACAAACCAAGGCAAAACAAAGCTACTTGATAAAATCCAACTAAATTCTAATATAGAGATGATTTTCAATTTTGAAAAAATTGCTTAAATCCTATATTTTTCATAATTTTTCTCAAGATTGATGTGTTGCATATTTGAGCATCTCTAGGATTTGGCAAGGCCTAACTCTTCCATGTTAAGGTAAATTACACAATACATAATGTTATTAGACACTCAAAAAAAATTCATTGCATCTCCATTTTCTTTTTAGAGGCTAGCAACTATGTCAATGAGGATATATGTGGATAATATCTTTATATTTTTTAATTATAATTTTCTAAATTTGTATTAGTAGTACTGTCCTTGCTTAAGTGGTATTGTGGTTGTCTTTCAAGGTTAAAGGTCTCGAGTTCACCATAGCATGTAAAATTAGAAAAGTTAAACAAAACATAACTAGCCCATGTGAATTGCTGTTGAATCTTGATTGAGGACATCTAACTCAACTCAAACCCAAATTTAGCCGTTGAGAGATAAGCCCCCTCGTTACAGATGCTATTTATAGAGTGCGCAAAGCCCAAACCTATCTTGAATTTGAAAGTCTTAAATTCTGTTGAGCGATTCTATAATTCTAAACCTTTTGTAAATACTTATCGAGTGAGTCACTCTTGAAATTCTTTAACTAAGTTTGTTACAGGCGAGATCATAAAGTAATCTTACTGCATGAGCTTGTGTGTAAAGTTAGGTTTAGCTTTGGGATAAAGTTTTCCAGCTGAGCCTTTGAAAAATTTAAACTTGTAAGGAAAAATAGGGGTAAGTAGGATATGGGTTAGATCTGTTCTAGTTGTAAAAAGCATGTCGATTATAAAGCCAGATAGTGAAGAGTAAAAATCCAAAGGTTGATTTTTTAAGTAGTGGATATACTCTTCGGTAACTACAACCTCTTCTCGATTTAGAGTGGTTTTCTTCTAAAGAGTACATCTACTACTCAAATGTGCTATTTCACTCTTTGTTACTTGGCTTCTTACATAGTGAAAGCAACAAATCCTTTATAATACATTAATTTTTTAAAGATTCAGCTTCCAAATTTTTGTCCAAAATTTAAATTTAACTTTGAAATCACATAACAACTATCGACTCTTGGTTTTTCTTACTACTCCAAGTGTCTTAATTAAGACTAACTTAAAAACATTATCCCTAAGTTAATCCAAACTTTGAACACATACGCACATCAATATTACTTTTTAATTTCACTTACAACAAACTCTACTTTGAAGAATTTCAAAATTGAATCACCCTAAAAGTATTTACAAAGAATTTGGCTCAATAAAATCACACAATATAAGCTCAAATTTTTCTAATGTTAGAATTTGCTCTCATATGCTTAGATATATTGTAGGAAGACGTCTATTCTTCTTCAATAGTATTTGAGAATCATGAGACTTTACCTCTCAATGGCATTGTTAGTTGAAGTTGATTTGTGTACTCACCCGTTAGGATTTAGTCTTTTCCCAAAACCAAAACGGCTAATTGACAACTTTACAAGAGATCTAATTGGCACAAGCTATTTTCCCTTTAATTATTTCCTTTATATAAATTTTTTCAAATTTTATATAATTATTCTTTATTATCTTTTTTCTTATTTGTTTGTATTAAAACATCTTTGTACTTAGAGGAATATTTATATGATAAGAGTTAAGTGTTACTTGTCTTTCAGGCATATTCGTGTTTGTTGGTTCATGTAGTGGTGAATTTATGGGCGATGTTAATATTTCTGGTGTACATGTCGGTATAATTTTGGCTCAGTAACTTGAGTTGGTAGTGGATTGAAGGCAATGGTGTGCATAGGCTTGGCCTAGTATGCACAAGTAGGTCTTAGCGATGAGATGGAACTGTTGGGCTATTTCAGTGTATTGAGTGCTCGACATATCTAATTTTTCAATAAATGATGGTTAATGATACGAGTGTGTTTATTTTGTAGAAGCACAATTGACTAAGGGAACTATTGGTTGGCCCGAATTGGTGCAGAATGGTGCACACAGGGGCACTGGTGTGCTCGTCAGTGCACAATTGGGCCGATGGTGCGTAAATACGTAATTGGCCAAATTGACCAATCAAAGCGAGCCAAATAGCTCCGGAATATATTTCTAGTAGCTTAAGGAGAGTGAGGTAGCAGGTATGTGGCACGGGCCAATTGGGTATGAAACAAGCACGAGCGGCACTCGCTTATGCAAGTGGCCCATTCTGGGCAAGAGGTGGCAAGTGGGTGCTTACTCACCTATTTTCCTATGCTTAAAGGTCAAAGCAAGCACCTCTCATCTCGTTCTTTCTACCTAGTTTCGTGGTAAAGTCCTAGAGAAAAAAAGAGAGGTGAAAGAGAGGAAGAGAAGAAAGAAAGAGAAGTGAGCCAAAGGGGGTTCTGCTCCTAGGTAGATTCACCCCTAGCCATTAAAATGGGATTTTCGGCCAAACCACTGGTTTTAATTGAGTGAAACCAAAGCCTAGAGTTAGCTAACATCCATAACTTTCTATGGGTGCTGATCTTGCTATTTTTTTAGCCGAATTGAGAGAATTATGTACTCTTAAATTCGATCGTCCTAGCAGACCTGCTGCTTGACCCCGAGTGAGTGTAGGAGCCATATCTAGAGCTAAAAAGATTGAATTGGGGCATTCTTGGTGTCTTTAGCAAGCTAAGATCCAGGGCTGAAACTTTAATGCTGAGGCCTTAGGCTAGTTTGACATGTAATCTCCCTTGTCGCCTCAGTGAATTCTTTGCTGGTGCAGGGTAGCCTCTACCCGAGTGAGTGTAAGAAAGGTTTATTGTGTTGAATTGTAGTTTACATGCTGTGGTTGTCGATATTGGAATATGTTGCGATTGTATGAGTGTAACATAGCACTATGTGAAACACCCCGACCCAAAATTTACCCAACAAACAGTATTTACCGAACAACAGTGCCGACACGTGGCACAAACAGTAAATACAACAGCATAATCCGGCCCAACGGCCCAAAGATAATATCTAACACCCAGACTCGGGTACAATAACAAATAATAGCACAGCGGAAGCAATTTATAATAACCACAGCAAAAGCATGAATCGACTCGATGCAGAACTATGGATCCAGATCCGTCGGAGGAGATGCCGTGGCCTGCCATGATGCATACCTGCACAAAGAACCACGTAGCTTGCCGATGGGGCAGGTGAGGGGTGAGATTCTCCATAATCTCACCGACACATAACCCATGATGAACAACATAACATATACTTAACAGTCAAGAACACATCAATACGGCATAAAGTAGTGAACAGATCAAATACAGTCACAAAGAACAATGCGGACCATGTAAATGTCCACCCCATCGACTATGCAATGCACTGACCATCTAATACTGACTGTACCGTACACTAGTGCCCGATCAAGACACTTTAACTCTACCACATGTTGGGTAACCGACCCAGTCTCAACAGACTATACAACACATACTCTAGTCCTGATAGACTATACTCAACTAAGGTTTCTCATCGTATGTTGACATACCGCTACTATGCTTGCTGATCATCTAACCCGGTACCAAAACAATCTCAACATCTCGTGAGCCTCGCTCATCGGGTAGCCGGCAACCAGCACGGACCATACCCAATCAACATCACAAACCGGTTCCCGGGTAGAATCACAACACAACACGGCAACAGCAGTCACCACAACAACTTGTAACCACAACATCAACAATACTTAAAATCCGATCAAAAACGACAGGAGATACTCATCCAACAATTATCAAACGAAGCCAACAAACAAAGGACAACTGGCAACCGATGCCAACAACAACGGACTACTCACAACCAACGACAATAATTAGCACCCGTAAACCGGCAACCTATGCCGACCACGGTCAACCGACTAAACTGAGGACTGACAACCTCCCAAGGTATGATCATGAGACATCATGCAATTGAACATATCACATCATAGCCCAATAAGCAAAAGCACATTCCAAACAAAACTGAGCCAAGTCCAAAAGAATATTTATTATTATTTCCAATTTTATCTTCTGGGCCCGTCACTGGACAAGCTAGGGTCGTACCTGGTTATTAACTAATTCTGGATGCCAGGCCCAACCACAATCCGGGATCAACATCCCCATATCACAAATCCGGGATCAACATCCCAATATCACAAATCCGGGATCAACATCCCAATATCACAAATCCGGGGTCAACACCCCATTCAACCAACCCACCGGCCATGACACCACAGAACTAGTCTCTAACCATCTAGTCGTACCACTACTTTCCAAGTGACAATTATATCATCTCAAATACAGTCCAATTCCATTACTCTTTCATCAGTTATCCAATTTCTATTATCTCAGATTACTCCACAATCTCATTCAATCGACAATCTCAAATCACCAATTATTCACAACTAACGATTCAACAATATTTCCAACACAACATACACAGGTCTGACACAATTCAACAACAGCATCAACAATACCATAGCAATCAAGTAACAGTCAACAATCATTCCAGTAGATCAATCAAACAACAAAAATACACAAACAATAAAAATACACGCACAGCATTACGGGCACATATCAAGGTTTATCCATCCTCACAACAAATATCAACAAATATCACAAAGATACCAACAACAATAAACCATAAGATGCTGTAACAGCCCAGGTAAAAATTTCATTTTTACCGGGACTGTTTAAGTTAATGTACAGTAATTTACCAATGATTTTTAATCTTGGGTAATTAAATTATGGTAAATTGAGCTTTGGATTTTGAAACCGAGTATCGTCCTACGTTCGGGATTTTTCTGCAGATTTTACGGACCAAGTTGGGATTTTTCCGGGTCCGGGAATCTTCGGAAAAGCCGAGTTTATTCTCGAATTAACGGACCAGAAATAAGATAAGTGGGTATACCGGATATTTTCTGGTCCAGGTGGGCCACACTTCACATGCAGCATAGTAACTGCATAATTGAAGTTCAATTATTCAGCCGCCAATTCCTATTCAGCCTGTGAACCATCTATTATACATGTGATAAACCAGTGATTTTGCTTCCTATAAACTATTTTTCTTCTACTGCATCGCCACCATCACCTGCTCCTCACCTTCTTCCCTGCAAAATCTTTTCCTGTAAAAACCTTCTCCTTCATTACCAAAATCAAAAAAAAAGAAAGAAAGAAAAAGAAAAAAAAAAAAACAAAACACACAACCACCTAAGCTGCGTCGTTTTGACCAGCAACCCCACCTTCCCTTCTCTTCTTTTTCTTCTCCACGGCAGCACCACACCGGAGCCACCACACACCAGCACCATCTACCGCCACCTGCAAACCCGACACCTCCCCTGCTCCTCCTCCTTTCCCTCTTCCTCCTCCGGCGCGAGCTCCTCCCCTGCAGCCCTTCTCCTCCGCCGCCTGTGCACCGGCGACCCGAGCAAGCCGCGCCCCACACTCCCTTGCGACGCCATCGCACCGGTCACCTCTTCTCATGCCGCCCTCGCCTCGCCTTGTCCGCCGCTGTGTCGCGCCTCGCGTGCCGCCGACGAGCCCAAGGTGAGCAGCCGTTTTAGAGGTCCCGACCCGGATGAGGGTCTCGGGTCGTGGGTGACCCAGTTTCGTTTGGTGGGTTTTGGGCTGCTGGGCCGTGAGTGGAGGGCTGGGCGTGACGGGCTCGGGCTGGTTTTTGGGCCTGTTGCGCCTGGTCTGACCTGTTGGCCTAGGTTTGGCTTGGGCCTTGGGTTGGGTTTGGACTTGGCCCAGCCCTATTTTAAAAAAAAGAGAGAAGAGAGAAAATGAGATCTGGGAAGAAAAATAAAATGGAAGAAAATAAAAATGAGATGGGGAAAAATATATATTGGTATGGAAAAATAAATATTTCGAGGAAATAATTTTAGAAAATATTATATGGTAATAATTTGTAGGAAAAAAATATTTTGGAAAGTACATACCTAGGAAATAAATTTTGGAAAGGGTATTATCAAGGTAGAAAAATACCGGAATAGTACCCGGGTATAGGAATAGGTATAGAAGAGTATTTTTGACACTTGAAATAAATGGTGAATGATGATAATAATGGAGAAATAATCCGGGAGAGTAACCGAGCCGAGTTTATATTTAATTTATGGTATACAGTATTAGCATAACATTTGCATACCATCTTATATGTGCATATTATTGAATGATATAGGAGTCGATAACGAACAGTTTGCTGAGGAACCGGACTTGGAACTTGCTGAACAATTTCATAGTTGATATCGGCTAAGGTGAGGATGGATAACCCTTGTTATGTTGCCTGTAATACTTTGTGTGCTTTGTTGTTCGATTGAACTGCTGAATTGTTGAATGTTTGCTGATTGACTGTTGTGGATATTATTGTTGCTTTTGGACTGTGTTATTGATTCTGTGGATATTATGCTGAGATTGATGTTGAACTATTGACTGTGGAAATTGAGAAAAAGAAATTGGAATATGGAATTGGAAATGGAATTGATTTGAGATGTTGATATAATTGTCATGTGGAGAGTAGTGGTACGACCCGATGGTATGAAAATTAATTTTGGGATGCTAAGGTCGGGTTTGGTTGGTTGGCCCGTCATGCCTGTGGTTAGGGTATACCGAATACCCAGAGGCTCGGATATGCCGAATATCCGCGGTGGCTCGGATATGCCGAATATCCGCAGTGGCTCAGATATGCCGAATATCTGGTTGGCATGACGTCGCCTGAGGTTGGGGTATACCGAATACCCAGTGGCTCGGATATGCCGAATATCCGCGGTGGCTCGGATATGCCGAATATCCGCTGTGGCTCGGATATGCCGAATATCCGGTTGTTTTGATATGAGGATTGGTTGTTGACCTAGCATCCGGAATTAATTGATTACCAGGTACGACCCTAGCTTGTCCAGTGACGGGGGCCCGGAAGATAAAATTGGTAATAATAATTAAGCATTCTTTTGGCCTTGATTCAGTTGTTGATATGTTGTTGCTTATCTGTGTTTGCTTTTAAGTATTACGGTTGCTTGCATATCACTGTTTATCCTTGGTCGGTGAGCACTTCGGACTCACCCCTCGCCTGCGGGGTTTCATCCCGTAGGATAAGTTGTTTCCGTAGTTCAGGTACGACGTTCGATGGCTGCTGCTTTCTTCTCCACCTGACTCCGGATCCATACCACCGATGCATGTGCATAAGTCTTCCGCTGCTATTCTATTGCTTATATTGTTGTACTGCTGATTTCCTGTGATATGTATATTACTGATACTATCTGCTGCTGCTGAGAGCACTGTGTTGGGTTTGAATAATGGTCCCCGAGTGTGGGTGACAGTTGTATTGATAGTTGATATTGTATGATATTTGCACGTTGTACTGTCTGTTCTATCATTATGAATAGTTTCGGCACGTGTTTACTGTGTTACGGTAAATACGGGTCGGGGCGCTTCAGATGCAATGGAACCTACGTGGTTCCAAGACCAACCATCCCGGCTATCACGGGTGGAATGACGTATATGCAACCTCACCTGATACTCCTCGGGAGCTGGTATCCGGTTAAGCCTTGATATTCCTATAATATAACAACAGTAATTACTTATAATGCACAAACAAGATGATTATGCATGATGCCGGTTGACAGTTATTTATTAGACGGCTTATCAGTTCTTTTTATTATTTCCATAATTATCTTATTCATTTTTTTGGAAATTACTAACAACCTATTTTCCATTTGATACACTAATCATATTCAACTTAAGTCAAAACCAAAACCAAGCGTCCAGGCCGATATCCCGGCCCTTGGGCCGCTTATGACAATAAGGCATATATACGTACTCTTATATGTAGTGTATATTTAAGATAATATATTTGTAAATAAATCAGGTTACGACCCGTTAAATACCCATAGTCCATATGACGTAAATAATATTTCTTAAACATAATTATTCATAAAAATTCTATTTGTAATTAATTGAAATTATGACCTATATATTCATATATATTAGCTAGAAGAAATAGCCGTTGTAAACATAATATACATTTAGTAAATCTTATATAATTGTAAGTACTTATATACATAAAACTATAATCATTAATATAGTCTAACAATATCTATTCCGGTGAAAATAGCTACAGTACGTTATACGATATATATGTATATACTTGTATAAGATTAAAATCAATAATTAAAATATGGTATAAATCTATTATTATTTTAGCTTAGGATTACGAAAATAAGTACAATAGAAATATATACATGTCTAAGCCTTTTATAATATAAATTCAATTAAAACATAATTAAGGAAATTTTGAAATTAAACTCGGTAGGCCTTCACGAACGTTTAGCCCATCGGAGGATAAATCTAATATCAATATAATTTCGAAAATTAAATAAGTGACATAACTAAAATAAATAAACATAATTAAAATAAATAACATGGGCCTTTTATTAATTAGCCCAATTAAATAATCTGAAAGTTAAATACAATGGGTCTTTTACGAGCCAAGATAAACGTAAATAAAATTAAAGCCGGAAATTAAATGCTATGGGCCTTTTAATAGCCCAATTAAAATTAAATAAGAGCAGAAAATAATTAAATGAACATAAATTAAATATTAAAAGCACAAATTAGATAAGAGCATAATAAAAGACAGAAAAAATAAAACCATAAGTTAATTAAGTTAGGTTAATTAAGTTAATAAATTTTGATTAACGTTATTTTAATGTCCGGGTCCGTTTTATATCGTTCGGGTTCGTTATGCATACGAGTGGTCCAAGGCTCGGGTTTTACCCACAGTCCGTTTCCGAGCTCGCCGGAAAATTCCCGAGACTGCCGGAAATTCGCCGGAATCCGGCCAAACACTGTTCACAGAAATCCACAACACGACAAAGGTCCTCTGCTACTGTTGTTTACCCATCCAAGACACCCGAACCCAATCCACCACGCAGAATCGTCAGTGATCCGGCCACCAACATCCCCACCATCCCATGGCCATCCAAAGCACACAGTAACACCACATCTACAGCCAAACCAAACTCGGCTTCGTCGGCGGCGGGTCACAAACCGGAGGCGGCAACGTGTGGCTGTCGGCAGCAGCAGGTCGGGGAGGATTCGACGACCCTCCACGTCTGGTCGGCAGCACGGCTGGGTTTGCTGCCTGCAGCGACAGGGAGCGGTGCGGTGGCCGAGGAGGAAACGGTGAGGGAGAGGGAGGTTGGTGGCGGCGCTTGGCGGCGAAATGGAGAGCGGCGGTTGTGTGTTTGGTGGTGGCAGAAACGGTGAAGGGTGGAGAAGAGCAGGAGCGGGGAAGGAAGAAAGAAGAAGAAAGGAGAGGAGAAGGTGGCCCCGGCGACTGGTGGCAGGGGACAGGGGAGAGGAAGAGAGGCAGAGAAGGAAATCGAAAAAAAAAGAAAAGAGAAAGAGAGGAGAGGCGTGAGAAATCGGGTGAAGTGGGAGGGAAATTAAAGGAGAAAAGAGGAGATGAAGACAAGGGGGACAACAAGTCACGGGTGGATGGCGGCTGAGAAGAAAGAAAAAAGAAGAGGGAAAAGGAGAAGGAGAAAAGAAGGAAAAGAAAGAAAAGAAAGAAGAGAAGTGGGGCCCGCGGCTGAAGGAAAAACCGGGAGAGAGAAAGAAAGATAACCGGGAAAGAGGAAAAGAAAGAAGAGAGAGGAGAAAGAAGAGTGGCCACGTGGCAAGCCACGATTGGCCGGCTCGGATCTCCGTGTCGGGATCTCGTAAACGCAGGGATACTCCTGTCTTTTTGAATTTTCCGTCCCGAGTCCAAAAATACAACTTGGGCTTGGAAAATCCGATTAATACCTCGGAACGTCGTCCAAGTCTCGGAATTGAAAACCGAGGCTCGGTTTCCGAAAGACACTCCAAAACGCGTATCGGTCGAAACTACGTTAAACCTTGTATTTAACATTTTAATAATTATTCTTTTATAGAATTCAAAATAAATCTCTAAATATTAATATATAGAATATCATGGTAACAAAAGAAGAAATTTCTTTTTAAATTATATTTGGTAAATCATTACACAAAAATATCATAGCAAAGTATTGATAATATTGTTGTTAATATTGATTAGAAAATAATAATATTATTAATAACGGTAACAACAATAATAGTAATTTAAAGAGTATAAAGATAATAGTGAAAATAATAAAAATTAACTTAGGTTGGTAAAATTCTTGATTAACCGCAATAAAATTTTATTACCCACCGTAAAAGTCAAAATATAACGGTAAAATTAATAGAAAATTTACCCGGGTCGTTACATTCTACCCTCCTCAAAAAGAATTTCGTCCCCAAAATTCCCGTAGGAGAAAAACTATCAACACTCAAAAATTCAAGGTTAGTTATGCCATTTTTTAAAAAAAACTTGTCGTTTTCAAACTTGTAGATTTCCATCAACTTATTATTCAAAAACTTCTAATTATCAAAACAACAACACAATTAAGCAACGAAATATAGGTAACCAGACGTATAATATGTATTTTTATGAGAAGAAAACTCACATGAAGAAGTTCTGCAGCAGGCTGGCGTCCCTCGACTGGATCCATAATGCACTAACCATATGAATATGCATGCAATCATGTTAAGCATGTGGAGCGAGCTATGCACAGCAAGCAAGCACAACAAACACCCAAGGACCTACTGCCCACTCCGCTACCAAAATGAAACACTACGACCCAAAATTTACCCAACAAACAGTATTTACCGAACAACAGTGCCGACACGTGGCACAAACAGTAAATACAACAGCATAATCCGGCCCAACGGCCCAAAGATAATATCTAACACCCAGACTCGGGTACAATAACAAATAACAGCACAGCGGAAGCAATTTATAATAACCACAGCAAAAGCATGAATCGACTCGATGCAGAACTATGGATCCAGATCCGTCGGAGGAGATGCCGTGGCCTGCCATGATGCATACCTGCACAAAGAACCACGTAGCCTGCCGATGGGGCAGGTGAGGGGTGAGATTCTCCATAATCTCACCGACACATAACCCATGATGAACAACATAACATATACTTAACAGTCAAGAACACATCAATACGGCATAAAGTAGTGAACAGATCAAATACAGTCACAAAGAACAATGCGGACCATGTAAATGTCCACCCCATCGACTATGCAATGCACTGACCATCTAATACTGACTGTACCGTACACTAGTGCCCGATCAAGACACTTTAACTCTACCACATGTTGGGTAACCGACCCAGTCTCAACAGACTATACAACACATACTCTAGTCCTGATAGACTATACTCAACTAAGGTTCCTCATCGTATGTTGACATACCGCTACTATGCTTGCTGATCATCTAACCCGGTACCAAAACAATCTCAACATCTCGTGAGCCTCGCTCATCGGGTAGCCGGCAACCAGCACGGACCATACCCAATCAACATCACAAACCGGTTCCCGGGTAGAATCACAACACAACACGGCAACAGCAGTCACCACAACAACTTGTAACCACAACATCAACAATACTTAAAATCCGATCAAAAACGACAGGAGATACTCATCCAACAATTATCAAACGAAGCCAACAAACAAAGGACAACTGTCAACCGATGCCAACAACAACGGACTACTCACAACCAACGACAATAATTAGCACCCGTAAACCGGCAACCTATGCCGACCACGGTCAACCGACTAAACTGAGGACTGACAACCTCCCAAGGTATGATCATGAGACATCATGCAATTGAACATATCACATCATAGCCCAATAAGCAAAAGCACATTCCAAACAAAACTGAGCCAAGTCCAAAAGAATATTTATTATTATTTTCAATTTTATCTTCTGGGCCCGTCATTGGACAAGCTAGGGTCGTACCTGGTTATTAACTAATTCTGGATGCCAGGCCCAACCACAATCCGGGATCAACATCCCCATATCACAAATCCGGGATCAACATCCCAATATCACAAATCCGGGATCAACATCCCAATATCACAAATCCGGGGTCAACACCCCATTCAACCAACCCACCGGCCATGACACCACAGAACTAGTCTCTAACCATCTAGTCGTACCACTACTTTCCAAGTGACAATTATATCATCTCAAATACAGTCCAATTCCATTACTCTTTCATCAGTTATCCAATTTCTATTATCTCAGATTACTCCACAATCTCATTCAATCGACAATCTCAAATCACCAATTATTCACAACTAACGATTCAACAATATTTCCAACACAACATACACAGGTCTGACACAATTCAACAACAACATCAACAATACCATAGCAATCAAGTAACAGTCAACAATCATTCCAGTAGATCAATCAAACAACAAAAATACACAAACAACAAAAATACACGCACAGCATTACGGGCACATATCAAGGTTTATCCATCCTCACAACAAATATCAACAAATATCACAAAGATACCAACAACAATAAACCATAAGATGCAATGGAACCTACGTGGTTCCAAGACCAACCATCCCGGCTATCACGGGTGGAATGACGTATATGCAACCTCACCTGATACTCCTCGGGTGCTGGTATCCGGTTAAGCCTTGATATTCCTATAATATAACAACAGTAATTACTTATAATGCACAAACAAGATGATTATGCATGATGCCGGTTGACAGTTATTTATTAGACGGCTTATCAGTTCTTTTTATTATTTCCATAATTATCTTATTCATTTTTATGGAAATTACTAACAACCTATTTTCCATTTGATACACTAATCATATTCAACTTAAGTCAAAACCAAAACCGAGCGTCCAGGCCGATATCCCGGCCCTTGGGCCGCTTATGACAATAAGGCATATATACGTACTCTTATACGTAGTGTATATTTAAGATAATATATTTGTAAATAAATCAGGTTACGACCCGTTAAATACCCACAGTCCATATGACGTAAATAATATTTCTTAAACATAATTATTCATAAAAAATCTATTTGTAATTAATTGAAATTATGACCTATATATTCATATATATTAGCTAGAAGAAATAGTCGTTGTAAACAATATATGCATTTAGTAAATCTTATATAATTGTAAGTACTTATATACATAAAACTATAATCATTAATATAGTCTAACAATATCTATTCCGTGAAAATAGCTACAGTACGTTATACGATATATATGTATATACTTGTATAAGATTAAAATCAATAATTAAAATATGGTATAAATCTATTATTATTTTAGCTTAGGATTACGAAAATAAGTACAATAGAAATATATACATGTCTAAGCCTTTTATAATATAAATTCAATTAAAACATAATTAAGGAAATTTGGAAATTAAACTCGGTAGGCCTTCACGAACGTTTAGCCCATCGGAGGATAAATCTAATATCACTATAATTTCGAAAATTAAATAAGTGACATAATTAAAATAAATAAACATAATTAAAATAAATAACATGGGCCTTTTATTAATTAGCCCAATTAAATAATCTGAAAGTTAAATACAATGGGTCTTTTACGAGCCCAGATAAACGTAAATAAAATTAAAGCCGGAAATTAAATGCTATGGGCCTTTTAATAGCCCAATTAAAATTAAATAAGAGCAGAAAATAATTAAATGAACATAAATTAAATATTAAAAGCACAAATTAGATAAGAGCATAATAAAAGACAGAAAAAATAAAACCATAAGTTAATTAAGTTAGGTTAATTAAGTTAATAAATTTTGATTAACGTTATTTTAATGTCCGGGTCCGTTTTATATCGTTCGGGTTCGTTATGCATACGAGTGGTCCAAGGCTCGGGTTTTACCCACAGTCCGTTTCCGAGCTCGCCGGAAAATTCCCGAGACTGCCGGAAATTCGCCGGAATCCGGCCAAACACTGTTCACAGAAATCCACAACACGACAAAGGTCCTCTGCTACTGTTGTTTACCCATCCAAGACACCCGAACCCAATCCACCATGCAGAATCGTCAGTGATCCGGCCACCAACATCCCCACCATCCCATGGCCATCCAAAGCACACAGTAACACCACATCCACAGCCAAACCAAACTCGGCTTCGTCGGCGGCGGGTCACAAACCGGAGGCGGCAACGTGTGGCTGTCGGCAGCAGCAGGTCGGGGAGGATTCAACGACCCTCCTCGTCTGGTCGGCAGCGCGGTTGGGTTTGCTGGCCTGCAGCGACAGGGAGCGAGGCGGCGACCGAGGAGGAAACGGTGAGGGAGAGGGAGGTTGGTGGCGGCGCTTGGCGGCGAAATGGAGAGCGGCGGTTGTGTGTTTGGTGGTGGCAGAAACGGTGAAGGGTGGAGAAGAGCAGGAGCGGGGAAGGAAGAAAGAAGAAGAAAGGAGAGGAGAAGGTGGCGCCGGCGACTGGTGGCAGGGGACAGGGGAGAGGAAGAGAGGCAGAGAAGGAAATCGAAAAAAAAGAAAAGGGAAAGAGAGGAGAGGCGTGAGAAATCGGGTGAAGTGGGAGGGAAATTAAAGGAGAAAAGAGGAGATGAAGACAAGGGGGACAACAAGTCACGGGTGGATGGCGGCTGAGAAGAAAGAAAAAAGAAGAAGGAAAAGGAGAAGGAGAAAAGAAGGAAAAGAAAGAAAAGAAAGAAGAGAAGTGGGGCCCGCGGCTGAAGGAAAAACCGGGAGAGAGAAAAAAGATAACCGGGAAAGAGGAAAAGAAAGAAGAGAGAGGAGAAAGAAGAGTGGCCACGTGGCAAGCCACGATTGGCCGGCTCGGATCTCCGTGTCGGGATCTCGTAAACGCAGGGATACTCCCGTCTTTTCGAATTTTCCGTCCCGAGTCCAAAAATACAACTTGGGCTCGGAAAATCCGATTAATACCCCGGAACGTCGTCCAAGTCTCGGAATTGAAAACCAAGGCTCGGTTTACGAAAGACACTCCAAAACGCGTATCGGTCGAAACTACGTTAAGCCTTGTATTTAACATTTTAATAATTATTCTTTTATAGAATTCAAAATAAATCTCTAAATATTAATATATAGAATATCATGGTAACAAAAGAAGAAATTTCTTTTTAAATTATATTTGGTAAATCATTACACAAAAATATCATAGCAAAGTATTGATAATATTGCTGTTAATATTGATTAGAAAATAATAATATTATTAATAACGGTAACAACAATAATAGTAATTTTGAGAGTATAAAGATAATAGTAAAAATAATAAAAATTAACTCAGGTTGGTAAAATTCTTGATTAATCGCAACAAAATTTTATTATCCACCGTAAAAGTCAAAATATAACGGTAAAATTAATAAAAAATTTACCCGGGTCGTTACACTATGAACCCAGGAAGCCCAAGGGCTCCAAAGGGAAGGAATGGTTGGCCTTTTTATGTCTAGTGGCTAGGTAAGTGGATGTTCCATGTTGTGGTGAATGTAAGTGCATTCTTGCTGGCCGGATGGCCGATTTGCTTGGTTGCTTGGTGTTGGAACCTATGGTGCAATTTTAAATGATATGTTTGGCTTATTGACGAGCCCGATGATCGGGCTTTGCATTGCGCGCATAGCATTTGCATCTATTGCACTTACATAAGATGATGGCCTGTTGATGATGATGATGGACCTTGCAGTGCTAGATGGTTACTTGGTTAAGTGAGATGGTGGTAATGTTGTATGGGCATTGTGTGTGGTTGTGCTAGCAAGTCACGAGCACTTCCCGACTAACCGATTAATGCCTCACATATGGGGCTGTGAGCTAAGGAGTAACATATCGGCAGAGCTACTAAACCATGTAAGTAAGCCTAATGCAACTTCACAATTTCTTACCCATGGGCTGATCAAGGTAACAGTGTGGCCTTGCTTATTCGTTACCTATGTTTTGCATAGAGTGTATTATGTAATTTATTCATGCACGTGCATTAATTACTGATTTTTATACTCATTTCCCATTATTTTCTCCCCTTTTCTTACACGTGCGAGATTGAGAGTGCGTGCAGTAGGTTGATGGGTATAACCGATTCGGTTTCTATTAATTATTGTATTTATTTATACAAGGAGGTTATATCTTTGTACACCATAAGTTAGTGCCCCTTTGTAGCAATGGGTTTAATACAATAGTGGATATGTCTTTATCATTCAATGTTGATCCTTTGTAGTATCTTTGTTGCCTTTGCATATGTTGGGTGTTGCTTCCATTTACGCTACGCATAATATTGTTACTAACCCGATAGGCAGAGGCAACAAGCTTATGATTGAGATGACAAAAGGCCTTTGGGTGCCTTGTAGTACGTAGTGGGTGCACATGGTACCTACCCAGTCGCACTTAGTAGGGGCGTGACATTTAGTTTAGGCAAAAACCCTAATTTTATCCATGTGCTATACATCTTGGTTCAAATTGCTCCCTCAGTTTTAATTTGGGTCGATTGAATATATGTATTTGTAAATTTAGGTCAATTTGCCCGTTGAGTTTCAATTTGGGTCAAGTGAATATCCGTGTTTATAAAATTGGGTCAATTTACCCCTTGACTTAAATTATAGTCGAAATTAAGTCTAATTAATATGGATTTAGTAGACGAAGTTTCATACTAAAGCTTGACAAAAGTGAGGATTATTCACGAGAATAAATTAAGTGACGTGAGTGAATAAGAAATTGCATGTATCCATTCTAAATTGGTCCAATTTTGCAAACTGAGGGGACAAATTGACCCAATTTTGCAAACACAAACATTAAATCAAACCAAATTGAAACTCAAGAGATAAATTGACCCAATTTCACAAACACAGGCATTCAATCGATCTAAAGTAAAACTTTGGGGTAAATTGACCTAATGCGTATAACATATAGGCAAAATTGAGATTTTTGCCTTTAGTTTATCATGCTAACTTCCAGTTTTTAAAAGTTTATTATATGGAATCTTTCGGATGTGGTTTAAGACGCCTTTTTTTTTTGGCCTTGAGTTGTAATATTTTCATATCCCTACATAATCATAGAAATCAATAAAATCTGAACAGAATATAAAAATTTGATATTATATTTTAAAAGTTTCAACACATGAGTAGACAGAAAAAAATTAATAATGAGCGTAATCTTTCAAAGTAACACACTTGGTTGGTTCAAAAGCATAATTCAATTGATAAAAGTTTTCAACTGCTTATATTCTGTAGATTGAGATCACTAATCATATTATATGATAATTCACCAAATCACATATTGCTTGATTAATCTGAATTATTTAAGTCATTTCGAAACAAATTCACTTCTTCCGTTAAAAGAAGAAGAAAAAAAATTACAACCCTAGGTTGTTTAGCATAACATTGAATATAATGTTGTTGTTGAGAATTTTTCTCATGTGTCATTACTTAACCTTTAGCACAATAGAAGTGTGCTGGCTAATTGGCTACTAATTTTAGCATATACCATGTCATCAACAATGTGTTGTGAAAATTAAATTATGGCATCTATGTAGTTTTGATTTTCAGTGTAATTAAATGTATTCAACTTCTGTTGAACAAATTGAATTTACTAATTGTTTGTCACTCAAAAGCAAAAAAGCAACTTTGCGACCTACCATTTGTCAAATTAGACAAACACTTGCATGCTCCTCACTCGATTTTGGTGACAGTAATATGCATTTATTATCTAATGATCAGAGACACCCTTATAGCACTTGATAAAACCAAGCCTGTATACAATTCGACCCAATTATAGCTATTACCCCTAACATCTATAGCCTATGCGGTATAAACAGTAATCAATAAGTTAAATGGCATAGGTTGTCCTTTCACTTTATTGATTTTAGTGTTTATGTCCCTAAGTTTTGAATTTGAAAACTTTTGTCTCCTAACCTGATGAAAATTAAATAATATGGTCAAATTCCCAGCTATGACCAGTTTATCAATCAAAATGTGACATGTGTCTCGATTGGCTGGCTAATTTGTAATTTTTTATTATTTTTTCTTATAAATATTTATCTTTTTATCCTTTTTCTTTCCTTTTTCTCTTTTTTCTTTCCTTTTTCCCCTTTTCTCACTCTCTTTTTCTCCTTTTTCCCCAAAAGACAAGAAGACCCACAAAAATAAATCTTCGCTATCCCACTTCACCCATTGCCACCACCAAAATACCTAATGCCAACTCCAGTCCCTCTCCTCCTCCACCCTTAAATTCATCTCCATCTTTGCCCCTCAACTCTATACATGCTTCCTCAAGAAAGCTCTAACTTAAAAGCTCTCCCTCGCCAAACAAAACCAACAAAAAATAAAAACAAACGAAGAGAAACCAAGAGCAGTAAGCAGGAGGAGGAGTAGGCAAGATGCCCTTCTTCATGAATTGCTCCCGATAGAGCAATAGTTGGCTTATTTCTATCTCGTCATCCTCCACCTCCTCGCCTTTGTTTCCACCATCACCATCAATGACTGCCACTGCAACTCCCAATGCCAATGCGCTCTCCCAGCCCTCACCAAAACCTACTCCTCAGCCCCTTTGCTTCCATATTAGTCCTTCAAAATCTTTCCCTTCTTTTTGTTTAATTGATGATCGTTTATTCCAATGATCAATTACTGGCATTTCAACTTTTGGGCTTTGAATTACGCATTTTTCTTTTCGAATTGTGTTGTGGAGGAACTCCAAGGATTGTACTTGTAAAATTAGGCAGGTCAGGAAGTCAATGATGTAGACAAGGCCAACGATCGTATCAGGAACTCATGTTACTTGATTTTCAATTTCAAGGATTTCGGGGAGAAAAGGGGTAGAGGATGGTAGCAGCCTGCGGTATTGGGGTCTGGGCGGAGGAGGGTGTTGATGCGCTTGTTGTTTTTGTTTTTGGAGAATGAAAAATAAAAAAGGAAAAAGAAATAAAAATTTGTATTCATTTATTAGAATTTATTTTAAAAATAAAAACTCTGGAAAAGGAAACAAGAAAAAAATAAAATAATATGTCACATTTTGATTGGTGCATCGTATCAAGTGACCATCTCAACCGAAAGCTTAAGCTGATGTTTGAACCCTAGGACTGGCTTTGAACCCAGGACTAACATATCGGCTACAGCAGGGAATTTAGACAATATTATTCAGCTTACATCAAGGTCGCAGATAATAGTTTTCGTATTAAAAAATTTAGAACTTTAAATACTCAAATTTTGACCCATGGGTTTCTTTGTTGGATGATATTAGAATTCTAGAGCCCAAAAGTTGATCAAATTCTTTGTTCGATTATATTAGAATTATAGAGCCAAAGGTTGATTTGTTTGATTGTTGGACTTTAATTTGATATTATGACCCAATAGATTGATTAATAGATCACTTATATGTTTAGTCCAGCTTT
Organism: Turnera subulata; assembly: GCA_028386065.3. NCBI lineage: Eukaryota > Viridiplantae > Streptophyta > Magnoliopsida > Malpighiales > Passifloraceae > Turnera > Turnera subulata. Next base: position 47,250 of record JAKUCV010002410.1, read on the forward strand.
AGCATGAATTTCCAGACCCAATAACACCATATTTTTGTGAATTAAAGCCTCATTAAAATCTGAATATTATTTTTTTCTATTTTTTTATTATTTGGTCCAAGAGTGGATTAGACTTTATTAGTTGGAGTGGAGAATAAGTAAGCTTATAAGAGATAAAGAAAAGTCTTTTTAGAAGCTCATAAACGCCATCCTTGGTCGTCTGAGAAGGACTCGTAGTCAAACGAGCAATCCAAGACTGCAAAGGAGTAGGAAAAATGTCAAAATAGACTTGAAACTCGGTTAATTGTAGACTTGTCACGAAGTCCGTCTGAAAATAGCGGACATAAAAGGATGACCACCTAAGCTTGGCGGTCATAGGTGCAAGACTACCCAAGCTTGGCAGTCAAGTAAGAATGACCGCCATTGCTTGGCGGCCATATTGCCCTGGTCAACTATTTTTCAGGCTTTTTCCTTTTTTTCGATTTATAACCTCAGCTCTCGGATTTAGAAATTTTTTTCGACCCTAGGATGATATAATCTACTTCAAAGGTCCCTGAGCACTATAAATAGAATCTCATAATCTCAGAATTAAGGGGTTTCAGTCGAGTATTCTCTTAGAGGTGCATTAGCCTAAAGAAACTTTTCTCTTCTATTTTATTGATTCTAATTGCTTTTCTCTTTCAGATTTTATGTTGTTATTTTCTATAGGGGGCGAGTTATCTCCCATATGTAGGTAGAAGCTCTATTTCCAATTGTTGAAACCTGTACTCCTTCCTCCAGAATAAATCTTACAGATTATACTCACCAAGTATAACTAAGTTTGAAGCTTGTTAAGCGCCTTAGCTACCTTTTTCTAGAATCCGAATTTGATCTGTGGTGCTTTCAGTCAACCCTCATATATATGTGATGTAGCCACGCTAGTCATTCCTAGTCTATCACATGCAGGGTCTGCTATAATGAACCATTGTGTCCTAATAGGCGGTTTCTCTTATGAAAAGTGTCTAAAGTCGGGATGTAACTGGGTCAGGGGCCTAAACTGAAACATCAATGATGACACCACTGATGCATTTTCTTTCAAAAAAAGCTTGTAAGGTTATTAATGCATGCCAGAAAGACATTTGTGGTTAATATCTGGCATTTGTTTTAGGAAGAGGATGTTATTGACTCATTAAATATGGCACCATCAGTGCCAAATGTTTCATCCGATATGACACCAGTAGGGCAATCTGATATAGCATTAAAAAAAACTAAATTTAGGGAGAGTTGTGGGCTCCAAGCTTTATCCATAAATTCCCCATATAGGTTTCGAGCTTTATCCTTAAAAAGCATCACGCAACTTTCGAGCTTTGTTCATAAAAGTCTCATGTGATTTCTTGGTTTTATTTATAAAAGCCTCATATGATTTCGAGTTTTATCCATAAAAGCCTCAATGTGGGTTCTCGGCTTTATCCATAAAAGTCTCGTGTGATTTCGAGTATTATCCATAAAAGCCTCAATGTGGTTTCTTAGCTTTATTCATAAAAACCTATGTGATTTCGAGCATTATCCACAAAAGTCTCAATTTGGTTTCTTGCTTTATTCGAAAAAGTTTGGTTACAAGTTGTGCATTGGCCGCTATATCTATGGAAGGAGGCAAGGTTAGTGACGACAAATAAACAAAAATTATCAAGTTGGTTCATCACATGACTTATGTCCCAACTTGAGGGGGAATTTCAGCATGACTCATGAAATTCTCAGGTTAGGCATGATAGACTTCTATGCTCCAACTTGAGGAGGAATGTCGGCATGAGTTATGAAAGATCGATGTTGAAATCAAACTATACAATTTCCTAATATTGAGAAAAATTATCAAGAAAATTAGACAATTGATTCCATGATCCTAACACGATATGTGTTGTGTATCCGTATTATTAAATACACAAATTCTCAAGAATATCACTCACCGAATGTCCCCATGATTGAAGAGAGAAAATTTTAATCTGGCATAATGTGCCATATCGTCATTTAGCGTAAGGATTTCTTTCTTTTTAAAGTTGATGTAACTCTAGATAAAAGTATCTATTATAACAGGTTAAATATATGCTTGGCCTCCCAACTATATTGAATAGAAATAGTCCCCTTATGACCCTCTATCCCTCTTAAATGATTAATTTGTTCCTCCGTCTAGTTTAATCTGTGATTAGTTGACGTAGAACTTATTCAACACTTATGTAGACCCCACATAATACGTGATCCAAGTTAGAAAAATAAAATAAAACTTATTTTTATGACATGAAGGGCCCACATATGTGATTAATAAGTACCACATCAGCTAATGACGGACTAAATTGAAGAAGGGGACCAAATTATCCATTTAAGAGTGGTAAGGGGACATAATTAATCATAATTAGTATAAGAAAACTATTCTTATCATTTCAATATAATAAGGGGACTAGACGTACATTAAACCCCAATTATAACATATCAATAATGTCACATATTTCTCTTTATTCCCCTTTCCTTCTTTTAATATTTTTTAAATTCAAATCTTAAATCGAACTTTGTTTTGCAAGAGAAGCAAAATTCATATTCTTAAAGACTAAAGACTATTTTTATTCATATGTTACCCTATAAAATTTAAGGTCATCCTTTTATTAGAATTTAATTGGATTCCATCCATTCGTGAGCCCTACTTTTCCTATTTCAGTCTATCTAATAAGAATCTGGTGTAAAATTTTGATGTGACAAACTTTATGGTGCCAATTCAGCTAGATGGGACCTACATGTCAAGTCGAGCACATAAATCACTCCATATCTTTTTAGGAGGAGATGAGAGATAAGGTGGGCCCAACCTAGCTGAATTGGTACCAGAAAGTTTGCGACTTTAGAGTTTTTTATTGAAATCCGGTTAGACAACCCAAACTAGACAAAATAGGGCTAACGGAGGGATGAAATCCAACTAAATTTTAATATAGGGATGACTTCCAATTTTAAGGGGTACTAGAGTGGTGAAAAAAAGCTTTACTCCTACCTTTAAAAAGATCGTAATATAGAATAAGTATACTCTTTGTAGTTTTAAAGCAGAAGAGGAATAGCTTGTAAATCTGACGGGTCAAGCATCTTTTTGGGCCCCCGAGTTTCGTGTTTCCCATTTCTATACCCGGGAGTTTTTCTGTCCCTTTTATATACCCCGGGTTTAAAATTTTGGCCCTTTTCTATACCTCGGGCAGCCCGGCCGTTGACGTGGCAAGTTGCCTGGGTAGACCTGACACGTGTCACACGCCGATTGGATCCACGTCGGCAAAAAGTGGGCCACCTTTTTTCCAGACTTTCAATTTCCAAAAATTATTATCCGATTTTTAAATTGAAATACCAGTTGGTTGGCACGATTTTATTCCTGGTTTGCCCGATAGGGTCTGAATTAAAATAAAATCCACCACAATCAATTTAACTCTTGGTTTTATTCCTGTCCTTTTCTTTTTTTGTCTCTTTTCTTCTTCTTTTTTCTCTTATTCTTCCTCCCTACTCTCGGCACCCACGATTTCTTTTTTTTTTTTTTCCTTCTCTTCCTTTCTCTCCTCTCCTCTTCGCGCGACACCCACACCACCGAGCACACTGCCGCCTCGATCTTCCCCTTCACTGCAACCCCTCATGTCGTGCCACCTTTCTTCTTCATCAATCGCTTCCCCTGTCCTTTAAAAATTAAGTCGTCGATTCCCTCTCCCTTGCCTTCTGCCGCTGTGACACACTGCAATCCCACACCTAGTTGTCTATTAACCTCCGTCGTCGAGTTGCTCCCTTTCCTTACTCTGGCGCTGCCCGGTATCTTCTTCTCCTCTGCAACCGCACCACCATCGGTTTTTGTGATGTTGTTGATAGTTTTATGGACATGGATTGTGGTGTTTTGGATGTTGGATGTGGTGGTTTGGTGGTATTCTGGTCACTGGAAGGTTGTGATTTTCGATGTTGTGGTTATGGCTATGGTGGGCATGGTGATGGTGCTGGTGGTGGGGTTGTTGTTTTAGTGGGATGGGATTGTTGTTTTGTTTGTGGATGAACAGTAACCGAGGACCATTCTGAGTTGCTGTGAGAAGAGAAGAAGAAAAAAATGTTCGATGTTTTGTTCGTGGTGTGCTCGGCGGTGTGGGTGTCGCGCGAAGAGGTGAGGAGAGAAAGGAAGAGAAGAAAAAAAGGGGGAATCGTGGGTGCCATGAGTGGGAAGGAGGAAGAAGAGGAAAAGAAGAGAAAAAGAAAAAATTCTGAGTGAATGGATTTGTTTAAATTGATGTGGGTTGGTGGGGTTGTTTGAACGGGTAGGGCGAGGCGAACCGGCATAAGATCGGGTCAACAAGTCGATAAGGCAATTAAAAAATTGGAAAAATAATTTTTTATTTTCGAAAAATATAATCATGTGGGATAAGATGGCCCCATTTTTTGCCGACGTGGATCCAATGGGCGTGTGACACGTGTCAGGTCTGCCCAGGCAACTAGCCACATCATCGGTCGGGCTGCCCGAAGTATAGAAAAGGGCCAGAATTTTAAACTCGGGGTATATAAAAGGCATAGAAAAACTCCAGGGTATAAAAATGGGACAAAGGCGAAACTCGAGGACCCTAAAAGGTGCTTAACCCTAAATCTGACTAGATAAAAGTTCCCTTCCCAACATCAAAGGAACCACCTATACAAAAGATATCAACTATCAACTCTTCGACTGCCAAAGAAAAACTATCTACTCTTCGACACATTTTGGCTAAAAATCACTCTAAACAAATATTTTTAATATTTTATAAATGTGTGTATATTATTGATATCACAAGTGGTATTTATATACATCATGTATGTCACATAATGACAAAATATACTTTTAGTAACCCTAATCCTAATTACATAACAATTACAATACAATATATATCGTATCACTTCCCTTCAAGTTGTACCAGAGACATGTGCAACTTGTCACGAAGAACTCGAAACCTATCTCCCTCAAGTTGTACCGGAGACATGTGCAACTTGTCACGAAGATCTCGAAACCGAGCATTAGGGAGAGCTGGCTTGGTGAAGATATCCACAACTGATCATGAGAAGACACATTTCAAGTCAATTTTCTACCTGGAAGAAAGCTTCATAAGGGTCAAACAATCCTCACATCCATATTTTAATTTTTTAAAACAAATTATTAATTACTGGCCGGTATTTAAAAGCACAAGCTAGTTTTCTTTTCACCTTGAGACTAAGTACTTCTACAATTTATTCTGATTTATGTCGATGTTATTGCTATCATAAGAAATGGCACTATCATGTCATACTGAATACAGACCACTTTCAATAACTTAATTTTCTGCTTTAAAAAAATAGAGGTACAATCAAATTTTTCCTTGGCATCTTGAGGCTTATTTGATTGTGGAAAATAGTTTTTGATTTCTATCTCTATTTTTTCTTTTTCTTTTCCAGTTTACATTTTTGTGGACTAATCAAAAAAACAGTTACAAATACCATTACTTCATTTTAAGAATGGACTAAATATATTTTTCATTCTTGTGTTATAAAATGAACATTTTTCATCAAGACATTTTTCATTTTTTTTCAATTTTCCGGATAGAAAATGTTGGCGTATCAATTTTTTCATTTTCTCCATTTGACACGCCAACATTTACTATTAAAAATCAGAGAAAAAATGAAAAATATCTCGAAAATTCAACCTAGGAATGAAAAATGTGCAAAACAACAAACCACAAGGATAAAAAACGCGATTAGTCGTTTTAAAAGTACATAGTAAACTTAGTCCCTTCTCATTTGTTTCTCTTCCACCCTCCCGCCCCCCTCCCTCTTCAATTTAGTTTCTGGTCTCTTACACCCGCAGAAAGACTCGTTGTATCCTGGAAGGACTTTGCAATCTAGCAAAGTATTCATTTATGATAATGCTTAGTGCGTCTCTGGTTGATTTGTTTTCTACATTTTACACCACCATTTCCAACATTCTAAAAGGACATTTCCGAATATCGCTAAGATTTAACCCAATGTTGTTGCTGTTGCTACTGCCGAAGGTAGTTCACAAAATACTCAACCTGTTGCTATGACGTATGCCAAACAATATCCGTGTGTTTCCAATATTATGGTGTTTGCTGAGAAAAATTTCAAAAGGTGTCAAGAGCACTTCTTCTCCACTCTTGATAGCAAGGGGAGCACGAAGACACAAGTCTTTAAGAGATGACACCCAAAGCTTACTTGGTAAAAGGTACTTTTAAAATTGTGAAGTTTAATAATTCTAAGAAATCTGACTACAAGACTAAAGTTGCTAACCTTCAATTAAAAAGGGTGAAAATAATTTTTTGTGTAGAATGCCAAGACACTGTGTATCACAATTTAAAAAGGGGTAAGAAATGACATTTCTCCTAATGCAAGGACTAACTTGGTAGAAGGAGCATAATAACTATGATCATTTCTGAAACGGCCGATGTGAAAGATTGCGGTGCTACCAAGCATATTTGTGCAAATAAAGATGTCTTTTTCCTCATACACTAAGGTATGGTATGAAAAAGAACTAATTTATCTTGGAGATTCCAAGCTGTAAAAATTTAAGGGATCCACTTAACATGTGTCATAATTCTATTGGCAATACGTGGATATTATTATGGGTCCCACCTTATTTCTCAAATATTCTAGTTTGTAGGTCCCACAAAAATTCCCATATGGCACCAATGATATTATGCAACGTGTCAAGTGGACTTGGGCAGATGACCCTGTCATCGTCCGGGCTGCCCGAGGTACGCAAAAGGGATAAAAATTTAAACTCAGCGTACAGAAAAAGGGACACAAAAACTCCGGAATATACATCAGGACAAAAGGAAAACTCGAGGTATATAAAAGGTGTTAACCCAAATTATGCATGAAAGTGTTGGTTCTTCTACTTACTTGATTGATTCTTTTGATATGTGACATGGTAGATTAGGACATGTTAGTGAGCCGTATCTTAAGAAATTTTAAAATGTTGATTTAATATATGTCTTTGTTGATTTATTGTCTGATAAATGTGAAATATGTGTTGAAAGTAAACAAGTTAAGAAATATTGTTCTTTTGTGAATAAAAGAGAAACTGAATTACTTAGTTTAATTTACACATTTTTAGGAAACTTAAAACAAACCATGACTAGAGGAGGTAATTTTTTTTTTTGATATGGAGGTAAAAGTTATTATGTGACATACACCAAAATATATTTGATTAGTAATAAAGATAAAGCCTTTGATATGTTTCTCATGTACAAAGTTGAAGTAGAAACCTCTTAAATAGGAAGACTAAAAGGCATAGATGAGATAAAGGTGGTGAAAATGTCTTGTTTAATGAATTTTTTCAGAAAGAAGGTCCCATATATGAGACCATAGCAGAACGAAAAAATATTAAAATAAATTATGAATGCATGTTTGGTAGTAATTCTACACCTAATAGGCTTTGGGGAGAAGGCATTTTATCATCATGCCAAAATCGGATTCCTTATAAAAGGCATGGAGAAAGACACCATATGAACTGTGAAAAGGTTATTCACCCAATCATAAATATTAAAAACTATAGAGAATATCTTGCTAAAGTAATCCTACTTAATCCTGTGAGGAGGAAAATAAGGTCACAGACTAGGGATTGCATACTTACTTGTTATGTTGATGATAGTGTTATATATAGATTATGAGTTTTAAAGATTGATGTGCTTGATGGGAACACTATTTTTTAAACAAGAATGCTGGAATTTTTTGAATATATGTTTCCCTCAAAACTAAATAATTTGATTGATGTACCTACACGAGAAATCTCTCGAAGTGAAACTATTGCACAATATGATTTTGAAGTTGAAAATCAATCAACTGCTTTGAGAAGAAACAAAAGACAAAGGAAGGAAACTTATTTTGGTAATGATTTTTATACTTTTATGGTTCAAAATAATCCTTCAACTTATTTTGAAGCTATTTTTTTTTTCCTGATGCAAACTTATAGAAGGCGGTTATTAAAGCTGAACTTGATTCGATTGAACAAAATAAGAGTTAGGTTTCCAGTTGATGTACCCCCTAGGGCAAAAATAATTGGTTGCAAATGGATCTTTAAAAGAAAACTTAATCCTGAAGAACCTATTGGTAAGTATGAAGCTAGGTTTATTGCACAATGTTTTAAATAAAAACCAAATATTGATTTTTTTTATACTTTTGCAATTATTACAAGAATTTCTTTAATTCGTATTTTGATAGCCTTGGCATTAGTCTACAAGATTTTTATACCTCAAATGGATGTCAAGGCAGCTTATCTAAATGGTGATTTAGAAAAAGAGAATTATATATTGCAACTAGAGGGTCAAGTTATTTTTGGTTAGGAACACAAAGTGTGTAAATTATTCAAATCTTTGTATAGCTTGAAACAAGCATCTAAATATTGACATGATAAAGTTGACCAAGCTATGCTTAACAATGGATTTACTTTTGTTGAAGTGGATAAATGTGTGTATGCCAAAGTTTCAAATAAGAATTGTGTAATTATTTATTTGTATCTGGATGCATCTTAATTTTTAGTAACAGTCTTGATATAATTCATGATACTAAGATGCTCCCTGCTTCTCAATTTGATATAAAAGTTATAAGTGAAGCGAATGTGATTTTGGGGATTAAAATTATAAAGGAAGGTAATAGTATCATACTATCATAAGAGTATTATGTTGAGAAACTTCTTAAGAAGTTTGGACATTTCGATATCACACCAGTGAGTACCCCTTATGATACTAATTCTCAACTAAAGACATTTTAATGTCACGCCTGTGCATTTGATGAACTTCCCAGGCCCTAACACTACTTATGTTGTGGGCAGGCTGAGTCGGTATACACATAATCCCAGCACTAAGCGTTGGGCTACTATGAGCAGACTAATGAGATATTCGATATAGTGGGTTACTAGTTGTATTAGAAGGGTACAATGACTTCAACTGGATTTCAGATTTAAATGAGAGAAAATCCACTAGTGGATATGTATTCACCATTGGAGGTGGTGCAGTTGTCTGGAAAAGTCATCTAAACAAACTATAAGCGTGTGATCAACAATGGAGTCAGAGTTTTTAGCTCTGAAATTAGCTGACACCGAGTATGAATGCTAAGAAACTTCTTAACGAGTATTCCGTTGGGAATAAGACCTACGTCGTCTGTGTCTATGCATTATGATTGCAAAGCAGCAATAGAAAATGCGAGAAAGAGAAGTTTCAATTTGGAGAGATAGGCACATTCGGTTGAGGCATAATGCCGTAAAATAGCTATCGAGAGATGGAATAATTTTCATAGATTATGTGAATTCATAAGTGAATTTGGTCGATCCTCTGACAAAACTCATAGGACAAAAACTAATTATGGAAACATTAAGAGGAATAGGACTCAATAAACCTGCTTCAAACTAATTAGTGATGGTAACCCAACCTGTGTGATAGGTGATCCCATGAAATAAGTTTATATCGGTATTAACAAGTCACTAGTTAGTTCTGCTATTACGTAAACCTTTGTCCCTTCCTATAGTGTAAGAAAAAAGTACTAAATTGTAATAGATGGAGAGACAAACATGAACTTTTAGTGATCTTCATATCCTTATGGATGGTGTATCACATGTAATATACACTTGATGAGATCACCTATATGAGTGTAGAATGGGGTCGTTCCTATGAGATTGAATCTTTAGGCACACCTCTAGAGCACCCAACGCCAAAAATTATTGGATGTAATATGATTGATAAGAGCACTGACTCGCCAAACACCTAGATCGACATGGGCAGATCCATGAAAACCCGTGACTCGAACCTGCACTACCCTCCTTCCAACGATGAACAACTTTCCACCAAGCTATAAGAAATTTTATGTCAATTTATTACCATATATATAACTAATTGGATTTTAGGGGGGCCTGACCCTTGCTTACCCCCGGATCGACCCCTGAAAATCGATGTATTATACTCATTATTTTTCTTAACAAACCCCACATGTTCTTACATGACATGACAACACAGTACAATAAGACAACAACAAACATCAACAACACAACAACAACAAAAATCAAAGAGAAAAGATTTGGCTTGCATCCCATTGGTAACTTGAGACTACCAACATACCCGAGTGACCGGGGTCAAAGCCACGTAGTTCTAGTAGTCCATCAGCACAAATCACATCATCATATCAACAGCCAACATCACAGAAGCAACGTAGCATCAATTCATCATCGATCAAATAGCAATCAACAAGATTCAAAATCAAAAAGAGGTTAGAACACTTACCTTGGCTTTTGGACAGAATCATTCCGTCGACTAAATAAAGAAGAAGACCGATTCGGCTTCTGGTCTCAACAAAAACTTGTAGACCTCCATATTTTCTTTCCATAGAGTCCAAGATCATAACAATCAGATGTCTAGAACTCGAGATATAAATTAGTTTCTAAGCCTGCACTCATTTGGGACCTCTACTCGGGTTCTTCGCATTCTTGGCTTCGGGATTGTATTTGATTGCTTCTATCCCCTTTTATTCGACTCCTTCTCTGTAAAGACTAAAAATATAACACAAATACAAAGATACCACGTGTGACCAGAGAGTAATAAGCTAAAGGAAAATAAATTGAGAGTGTTTCTCCAAGCTATTGTGCTTAAGGGTGTGTGTGTAGAGAAAATTCGGTCACTTAAGTGTCTTACCACCACTCAATAGCCTAGACCCCTTTCCTTGGAAACCCTAGGGCCTATTTTTAGTGCTCAATTTGACCACTAGGTGGTCTAGAGTTCCTAGATTAAATTGGAAATAAAATTCTTAACTTGCACTCCAAGTTGGAACTTTTCCTATTTTCTGACCTGTAACTTGCGCACCAATTTTAGATATGTATAATACGAAATTAGAATCTAAATCCTTCCATAAGGTTCTAGATAATTTGTTTAGCTTTTTGTCCATATAAAGCTCTCCTAGATTGGACTTTTGTAGGTCAAGTTATCGCAAAAATAGTGGGCCTAGTTCGGTGGTGAATTCCTGCACGGTTGGGCCAACTTTAAATAACTACTACTCCTAATCCACTAGGCCGAAATTTATAAATTTTATATCCATGAAAAGCCCTAAGAGTCTAATTTCATCTCCAACTAGTTTCATGTCAATTGGATCTCTTAATCTCCTAGAATCATTGATTAAATGGACTATGCTCACTGCAGAAAAAGTTTCCAAAACAAGAGCACATGACTGCCAAGGCCGGGCAGTCATCGCGACATGACCGCCACGACCTGGCGGTCATCCCTGTATTTCCGTCGAGGTTACTGTTCACTCTCTTCCTATTTTGCTCGGGTTTTTCTTGATTTGATTCCAACTTGATTCTTGCGCGAAAGCCTGGGATTCTCTGCCTAAAAATTCCTCTAGCTTATACTCCAAGAATCTCAATTATATCCGTTGGTCAAATTCGGGTGCTCACAATGACTACTTTTGTTTGATTTGAAAAAACAAGCCTCCTCTTTATGGTTTTACACTGTAATTCTTAAAAGCAATCTCAGTACTAGTTAGTCCTACTGTTGTGAATAGTATAGAAATATATTTTAGTTATAAATTGAAAGATTAGTGAAGATAGTTTTTTATTTCTTAATCGAAAAAAATATACACTGAATAGAAAATTCTAATTTTCATCTTTATTTTTAAATTTTTTTAGAAAATTGGATATTTTTTCCGAAACTAAAAATCCCTACAAAATCCTAATTTAGACACCCTTAGGGTGTGTTCACTAATGGAAAAGTACTTTAGTTTATAAAAAGTTTGGAAGGTAGGGCTAAAAAATAGAGTTTTGTGTTTATTGAATTTTTTTTCCTAATTGAAAACTAGAAAACTATTTTTTTAGTTTTCTAATTTACAACTAATTAGTGAAAAACAATTAAAAAAATTTAGCACTTTCATGTATAATATACAATTTTGTTTTCCTAATAGAAAATACACATTTCCTTTCATTCTCCAATTAATGAATTTTTAGTGCGAACATTTATTTTTTTAAGTTGTTGCTTTTCCTCAAGAATCTATCCAATATTTTTTTTGCCGTTTAAATCTCTCCTTTTTCCAAAATTTTCTCCATGAGTGAAAATTGCTAAAAATATATTAACTATTTATATATCTACGTTATCATCTCTAGTTTTATATAATCTATTATCTTTTTTTTTGCAACATAATATATTATCTTTTCACACTCTAAAAATCTTTTAAACTTAACAATTTTGATTTTCTAATTCTATTAAATCTCTAAATCTAAATCTACTCATACTACATCACAAAATGGCATGTAGAAAGTTGAACATAAATTGTTCTGGATAAAGTTTTGCAATGTGAAAAGAGTATAAATCGGTCTAATTTTCCAAATAAAAAAAATACTCTAAAAATTATTAACTGGACATGTTTTCAAATTTTTACAAGTTTTCATATAGAAAAAAAATTAGAAAAGAAGTAGAATATTAGAATTAAAAATGAAAAATATTTTTCATTAGTGAACACAACCATAATATGATGGCCTAAACATGAGGCTTAATAGGATTACTAGTGACTAATCCTATTTAATGAACAATTATACATTAGTTTTGAAGATTAACAAACTTGGTTAGGTATTTGCATATTTCTGTGTTGATTAACATGCAGCGTGGTTTCTTACAAAAACCACACAAGAACCACGGACTTCGTTTCTTCTAGCTGTCAACATCATGTGATCCTGCTACAAGTGGCTGGTGGTCAAGGTGGTCCTCACAGTATTAAATTTCAAGCCCCAACTACTCCAACGGGCAGAGAAAGTGGCTCATGGTAGAGAAGAAGACCTACAACACTTATCTCTCACCTCCAAGCTCAATTATCAAAGATGGTCCACACTTATGGTCCCGAATTGCCGCAAATGGAATGTTTTCAAGTAACTGAGCTGCAAAGAGAGTGGACTTCTAGAAATGAACCCAACATCTTCTAGTGGAATATGAAGTCAACTCTGAAGAATTATTGGTACTTTAGAGCCGTTGGATGAAGAGCTGATTGGTACTTTAGAGTCGTTGGATGAAGAGCTTCTACCTACTCCCACTTATTCACGCTCTATGTAAGGAAAGGGATAGCTTCTTGGAAAAGTATCCTAGCCAATTGAAAATTGCTTTGAGTCTGCAATTGAGCTTCTAATCTGTGATATTTGTTGCTCATGATGAGCTTAGACTTGTGCTTATTCTTGTTCTCCAAGTTGTTACAAAGGATAGTATATTTAGGCAAGACTTAGTATAATTTTGCTGGGTTCTCAAATCTAGGATTAGATTTGGAAAAGGTTAAATTTTAGCCTGGGAAAAACTTACAAAGGTTAGAGCTTAGCCTATAAAAGCTTGTTTCTTGTAAAGGTTAGAGCTTAGCCTGCAAAAGCTTGATTTCTGTAATAGGTTGAGGCTGATCCCGCAAAAGCCTAAGTTAGTGAGAGCTTTTAAATCCTTGTGAGCATGAACCACTATAAATCACTATAAATCACTATGTCATCTTCTCTTGCTTCTGCTCTTTTGTATTTCTGCTTGTGAGCACTGTCTGTTTTGCGGGTGAGTGGTTTGTGCAGAAACCATCTAGTCTGTACAAAATCAAACTAGAAACCAAACGGGATAAAGGGGTAGCCTGATTCACAACCCCACCCCCTACCCCCTACCCCAGGCCTATCTGGGCTAACATACTGCAATTCAAGAGCGAGCAACAATATAGTTGAAATCTTATATCTATATATAATTTATGTCTATATTTTTCTTCCTATTATTAGGCTAAAACAAAACGCTTTAAGAATAATTATGAGCTTTTTAACCAGGATTGATATTGTTAAATTTCTCACTAGTATTATAACAAATTTAAATTATCTTAGGGTTTAGTTTTCTTTAAATATGATTATGAGTTCTTTCTGGTAAAAAAAAAGTAATTAGGTTGAGGGGAGGCTCGCTCTCTAATTCAGGGCCAAAGCAAACCACCGATCTTAGCAAATGCCTATAATAGTATTTATTGATCATCTGCCAAAAGGATTGGTTGATGGGATTTACTCTCTCATCTAATGAGAATACAGTTATCCAAATAGGTCTGAGAAGGAGTGGGGGGATGGGGTGAATCAGGCTACCCCTTAATCGCGTTTGGTTTCTGGACAAACCACTTACCCGCAACACAGACAGTAATCACAAGCAGAAATATAAGAGAGCAAAAGGAGGAGAGAATGACACAGTGATTTATAGTGGTTCCCCCTCACCAGATACCTCCACTACCTAAAGGACCCTCCTTTAGGATTTCAAACTCTCACTAACTTAGGCTTTTGCGGGATCAGCCTCAACCTATTACAGAAACCAAGCTTTTGCAGGTCAAGCTCTAACCTTTACAAGAAATAAGCTTTTGCAGGCTAAGCTCTATCCTTTACAAGTTTTTTCCAGGCTAAACTCTAACCTTTCCCCAAATCTAATCCTAGATTTGAGATCCCAGTAAAACTACACACTAGTCTTGCCTAAAACACTATCCTTTGAAACAACTTGGAGAATAAGAATAAGCACAAGTGTAAGCTTAACAAATATCTCAGGTTGTAAGCATAGTTGCAGACTTCAAAGCAATTCTCAATTGGCTGGGATGCTTTTCCAAGAAGCATTCCTCTTCCTTATATAGAGCTTGAGAAAGTGGGAGTAGGTAGAAAAATTTTCATCCAACGGCTCTAAAGTACCCGTCAGCTCATCATCCAACAGCTCTTAGGTACAAGTCAGCCTTCAGAGTTGACTCTATAATCCACTAGCTGGTGTTGGGTTAATTTCAGGAAGTCCACTCTCTTTTCAGCTCAATTACTTGAAAACATTCCATTTTTGGCAATCCGGGACCATAAGTATGGACTACAATTGATAATTGAGCTTGGAGGTGAGAGATAAATATTACAAGTCTTTTTTTCTGCCATGAACCACTTTCTTTGCCCGTTTGAGCAGTTGGGGGTTGGGGTTTAATGCTGTGAAGACCACCTAGGCCACCAGCCACTTGTAGCACGACAACTTCTGATGTTGATAGCAAAGTGTGGTTTCTTTCAGAAACCAAGTCCGTGGTTTTTGTGTGGTTCTTGTAAGAAACCACGTTGCATGTTAATCAACAAATATATGCAAACATCTAACCATGTTTGTTAATCATCAAAATTAATATATAATTATTCACTAAACATGATTAGTCATTAATAATCCTTATTAAGTCCATATTTAGGTCATCAAATGCTCCTTGAACTTTAACTAACTAAACCAATCTTGATTGGCTATATAAGGAGTAAAGGATTTTTTTGGTATTTGTACTCGGCCTCAATTTTTTTTTTTGATACTTGTATTGAAATTTTATGATTTTTAATACCTGTACTTTGTAGTTTTCATTAATTTTGATACTTTTGGTGGCGGAGGGTCGCTGGATGATAGACAAGAATAGCGCAATACCAGCATACGATAAGATTGTACTTCTTCAAGAAGTACACTAAATGCAAATGCATGTCCTAGGGGCATCAGACAGTTGAGTGCATCACTCATCATCTGTATCAGACCCATCAAGAAGAGAGACAATATTGTCCAGAGAATCCATCACTTTATCTTTAAAATCAGTGATCTGCTCCTGGATTTCCTCCAAGGTATCCACAATAGTAGTCATCCGAACAGTCAAATCATCCTTTTCAGGAACCTTAGCCTTGGTTTTCTTCACGACAACAAATTTTCCTTCTGCGTCAGGCTTGATACGCATTTTGGACAAAGTCTGAGCACTGATTTGGACCGGGTTCTCAGGTTTGTCCATCTCAGAAGGAGTTTGAGAAAATTTTGCGGGCCAGAAGAGTGATTACTCCTCCAAGACCTGGCACTTTGCATGTGGCCATATGATGGGGGTCCTTTTCAAGATGCAGGCCAAAGTCTACTGATCACAGTGTTTGATGGTGGTTCGATGGTATGGTCGGGGTAAAACCACCCTTGTGAGCATGTACATCAGAACTCGATGCTGAGGTGACAGAGTTTTGTATTTGCCCCTTCGATTGAAAGACCCAAAAAGAATCTTGTTGACTTCAATGTCAGTGGGAGTCCCCTTGTGATGCTGATCATAGTCATAGACCACCTTGAGCTTTCCGGGCTTGAGCTTAAGCACTTTAATGATGTCATCCGCAGTGATCATTACCTTTTTCCCTTTGATGCTGGTTGTAATAGACTTGGTGGAACCCGAAGCATTGGTAGTTGATGTTAGATTCTTGTAGAACTCCCTTGTCATTGTCTTGTAGGCCTTGGCTTTGAGAGTTTCCATAAAAGCCAACCTGAACCTTCTTCAAATTTTGTGACACACCAAGCACCTCAAAGTCTTCCATTATCACTGTGTGTGATGAATAGACGGAGGAGGTTTTCACTTTGCGCTTATTTTCTGCAGGTTTAGTGTCTGCTTTGGCCTTTTTCTTTGGTGGTTTGGCAGGAGTTTCTTCATCATCTTCCTGGTCATCTTCTTCTTCATCATCAATGCCATCTTCATTATCATCTTCATTATCATCATCATTATCATCATCAGAGCCTTCTTTGTCTTCATCATCATCATTGTCTTCCTCAAAGTCAGAGTTATTGTCAGATTCATCATCACTTCTTTTTTTCTTCTTTGAAGCCTCTGTATCATCAGATGCCTCGACTTTAGACTCACCATTCTCTGACTCTGATTCATTTTCAGATTCATCTTTAGGTTTTGGTTTGGTTCTGGCTCGGGTTCACCAACTTTTCTTTTGCCTGTAGCTTTGGACATTGGTTTTGGAGTTGGTTTCTTTGCAACCACCTCAGCAGTTAGTTCCTGAATGAAAATTTCAGTATTCTTCTTAAGAGTGGCTGATTGCCGCTTCCTTTTCTTCTGACCGGCAGCCTCAGTGATGGTGACAGACTCTGAGACTTGTGTATCCTTTGGTTTCTCAGGAACCACAAGATTTTTCTCAACAGTAGAAGCAACAACTTCTTTGCTCAGCTTCAGCACAGCCTCCATCAGACCTTTATCATCCACCTTTTCAACTATTATCGAGTGTGACCCACCGTAGTCCCCCACGTTTTGAAACTATTAGGACCATTTTGACCTTGAGTTTACACCAACAGAGATTCTGTGAATTACCCCCACATGATATCTTCTCTTTAACTTTCCCAAAAAGTTCAGATATGCTCTCCCAACTTGCCAAGATTCCTTTATCGGCTGGGTAATAACCACTGGTTACTTGTTTTTTCCCAAAAACCAAGTTACCTTCTATCCATATTTTGATAGCTTCGTAGGCACCCAAAGTTTGAATAATTTTCATTTGAACCCATCATAGTCCTTTTGATTTCTTTTGTTTCCCGCCTGAAGAAATACTTTTATCTATCAGATAATGACTGCAGGGTATTTGGTTTTTCCAAAAACCAAATTACCTCATTTCTTCCATTTTGCCTTAAACTGATGATCATAATGCCTCAAGATATTTCCTCATATCCCAGAATGCATTGTCAATGTGTGTGTATGAGGTGTAATGAATGCTATAAAACTAATATGATCATGTACGCACATAATTAGAGGATGCATGGTTTATACCAAAAACCAAGTATGAAACCACGTATAAAACCAAGCAAGTATAAGAGTCAAGGTAGGTTACACATTCCAAGTTCAAGTCTAATCTTGGTAAATTGATCCTCTTTGAGTGACTTTGTAAAGATATCAGCAAGCTGATTTTCAGTCTTTTCGAATTTAATAGCCACATCTTTCTTCAACACATGGTCTCGGATAAAATGATGCCTCACTTCTATGTGCTTGGTCCGAGAGTGTTGTATAGGATTCTTGGTTAGATTAATGGCACTAGAGCTATCACAGTAGATTGACACACAATTAAATGTTAGTCTATAATCACTTAAAGTTTGCTTCATCCATAGGACTTGTGCACAACAAGCTCCTGCTGCAACATATTCAACCTCAGTGGTTGAGGTTGCAATAGAATTTTGCTTCTCGCTTGACCAAGACACAAGAGACTGTCCAAGCAATTGGCATGTCCCACTTGTGCTTTTTCGATCTAATGTGCACCCTGTAAAATCTGCATCTGAATAACTTGTTAGCTCAAAAGTACTGACTTTAGGATACCATAAACCAAGTGAGGATGTTCCCTTAAGATACTTGAATATGCGCTTAATTGCCTTAAGGTGTGACTCTTTAGGGCATGATTGAAATCTTGCACATAAGCAGACACTGAACATAATATCAGGTTTTGTAGTAGTGAGATAAAGAAGACTACCTATCATGCCTCGATACAACTTTATATCAACATCCTTACCATGTTCATCCTTGTCAAGTTAGGTGGATGTGCTCATGGGAGTGGCACTAGGCTTGATTTCACTCAAACCAAAGCGCTTTAACAACTCTCGAGTGCACTTAGCTTGATTAATGAAGATATCACCATCAAGCTGCTTAACTTGGAATCCCAAGAAGAAATTAAACTCGCCCATCATACTCATTTCAAATTCACTATGCATGAGCTTCTCAAATTCCTTGCAAAGTAGTTCATTAGTAGCTCCAAACAAAATATCATCAACATCGATTTGCACAATAATAACATCACTTTTGTTAGTTCTAATAAACAATGTTGAATCAACTTTGCCTCTAGAAAAACCTTTAGACACAAGATAAGAACTTAATCTATCACACCATGCCCTAGGAGCTTGTTTAAGTCCATATAATACTTTTTTAAGCTTGTAAACATGCTCTGGATGGTCATGACATTCAAAACTAGGTGGTTGCTCTACATAGACCTCTTCTAGGATATTTTCATTTAAGAATGCACTCTTAATATACATTTGATATAACTTGAAGGATTTCTATGATGCAAATGCAAGTAGCATGTGAATGGATTCTAATCTAGCAACAGGAGCAAAAGTCACATCATAATCAATACCTTCTTCTTGATTATAACCTTGAGCAACTAACCTTGCTTTATTTCTTACCACAACTCCAGTTTTATCAACTTTTTTTCTGAAAACCCATTTGGTTCCAATGACTGGATGTTTAGCAGGTCTGGGCGCAAGTTCCCATACATCAGTTCTCTTGAATTGATTTAACTCTTCTTGCATTGCCAATATCCAATTTTTATCAAGTATAGCCTCTTTTGCGCTCTTAGGTTCCATTTGTGAGAGAAATGCAAGATGTGAGTTGAGATTATGCAGTGAGGATCTGGTAGTCACCCCTCTGGATAAATTTCCAAGTATAACCTCAATTGAGTGTCCCCTAGGTGCTCTCACATTTCCATAAGATGTAGATCCTTATTCTGTATCGTTTGGTTTTTCTCCCAAAACCACATGGTTCCATTGTTGGTTCCATGTTTGGTTGTGAACGTGGTTGCACATTTGGTTCTTGCATGGGCAGTGGAAAAGGCTCCAATTCAGGAGGCTCTTCCTCTTTTTCTGTTGAAACGCCCGTGTCCCAATTTATTAATATAAGTTGTAAATCAATTATAGATTGGCCAAATTGCCCTTATCATTCCCGGGACACCCGTATCCCAAATTATTCATTAAAGATTATACATCAGGTGAAGTGACCAAATTGCCCTTCTACCCGGGATACAATATCAACAACATAAACATTGAACAATTATATAACAATTTACACAACAACGAGTATGCAGCGGAAGACAATACGTAAAATAACATGTATGCAGTGAACTCTATGGATCCGACCCGAGGAGAGGAAAGCACCGCCACCTGCTGACATGCACCACTGCTCAACAAGCAGTTAACCTGAAAAGACTGTGAGGGGGTGAGACCAACCACTGTCTCACCGCAGACAAATAAACCAATAATATACAAAACAAATCAACTACAAATACACCGACAACAAGCCATAACAAACACAGTGCACAAACCAAATCACAATACACAACACAAGTCATGACCAGACTTCAACCATCACTACCGTTACTTATATAATTATATTTGTTATTAGGTTTAAATATTTTATTAGGGCCCTCTACTGTGTGCGTCGAGCTCGGTCCCGTCTGATCAGACAACCAGGCACGAAGCCCAAATAAACAGGCACGAAGCCCAAATAAACAGGCACGAAGCCCAACATATCCATAGAGAGAGAGAGAGAGAGAGAGAGAGAGAGGTAGAAATGGGGAGGTAGAAGGAGGGAGGTAGAACCGGCCATCACAGGCCCACATGCAAACCCGCATGCCATCCCGAGGGGTATTACTTCCCGCTCGAACCAACCGGTCAACAGCCCCACAGTAGACTTTATTATAATTCGTTATTCTCATTTATTCTTTAAGAGTTGTACCATACGTTGTTTCAAACATGGTTGTGTGGATTTAACATCTTAAACTCAAATCCGGGCCTCCAGCCCACAATCCACCACACAAACCACAAAACCATATATCACGTTATTTAACACCCAAAACAACTCATGCACGACAGGCATATTTTATCACACTGGTACACAGCTCACAAATCATGCACACAGCATCAGAGATATCACCAACATAGTACACTCGCAGATAGCAACATCAGCACATCAGACAAACATGCATACAGCATTCAAGACCAACAATTTAATACCACGTAATATATCAAGACAGTTAACCGAGCATTGTAGGCAGTAATGCATACAAAGGTTTATAAGTCCTCACCTGGGCCATAATATATGTCTCGGAACCTGAAGCCTAGTTCCGCCTCAATAACCTCATGTCCATAACCTCCTATGAACATATATACCATGTAAGATATTTATTCACAGAAATCAAATCAAATACATGCCAATGTTATCGTCTTATGCTTTAACCGTACACTAGGCCCGTTACTAAGAAACCCAGGTCTAAACCCAAAATTCAAACCCAATTTTATACCTGGGCCTAAGGCCCGCATCATTAGAAACCCTTTGGGCCTAAAGCCCATCTTAAAATAATATCCATTTATTGGGCCTAAAGCACATTCCCAAAACCATTGGGCCTAAAACCCATTTAAATTAGTTAGATTTTATTGGGCCTAAAGCCCATCTCAATTTCAAGCCATTGGGCCTAAAGCCCACTTCTAAGTCCCAAACCGAATCCCGGGCCTAAAGCCCATTATGAAGTTGGGCTTACAGCCCGTTACCCAAGTCCAAAGGTTATCAATTATGTCCTCGGCCTCAAGCCCATATCTTAAGGTCCGTCATCACTAAGTATAGAATTAGGCTCAAAGCCCATTACTTAAATCCAAGAAATTATTCACAAGTTAAATATTTGGCCTGGGCCCGGTTTCCTAAAACCGTTCTAAGGTCAACCCGAGCCCAACTATTTCCGGCCTATGGTTCTACCCGTGTCGGTAAATTCCCGGTTATACACACTCACAGCCCCGTACCCCGGTATTCCACTAATTAACTTCAATTCCCGATACACAATTATAATTACATTAATTATTACATGCCATGAATGAGTTTAAAAAAAAACATCAAATTACACATCGAGGGAATACCGTTAAATGCCGGAAAAGAAGTTATGTCTTGCTGGGAAATCCCGAGCCTCGCCGGAAAATTCCCGAGCTCGCCGGATTCCGGTCAGCCTTGCCAGAACAGTACACGTCTCGCCGGATTCCGGTCAAGACCTCGCCGGAAAACTCCACAGCAAAGCCAAAAACTAACCACAACAAACCTGCCATCATTCAATCAACATCCTATTCAACAACACATCTACCACAAACATCAAAACGAAACCATAGATCATGCATGATTGCTCTAAGAGAAGCAACAAGGACTTGAATCCTTACCGAAAACCAAGAAACCTCACTGCCCAACACCGATTCTGCCCGGTGGATCTATTGAACAGCAAACACGAGCCTCACGAACCCACTGCCGGAAACAACAAAACAGCAACCAAACCACCAGCTCGCCACTGCTCGACACCCACGCACCCCTGCAACCGTCAGCCACCAACAACAGCCACACACACACACACACCACCTCCGACCGAACACCCCAACCAAAGACCACCAGCAGCCGCCATCATTGAACCAACAAACGCCGCCCGCAAAACAGCACACAACAACCAAAATAGACCCATTAATCACCAGCAACCGACACCCAAAAGAAAATAGAGGAAGGAAGTCAGGTCTTACCCGACATTTGGAGGCGACGACGCGAAGAGGTAGACCACGACACTCGATCGACCTCGGCCCATACATGGCGGCAGCGGCGGCTCAGCCTCGCCGTCCCTCGCGTTCCCCGTGGACAAAGGCCTAGCCAAGTCTCAGCTCCTCACACCATACTCCACTTCGCCTTGCAGCGGTGGTGGCGGCCTCCGAACGGTGGCATACTCCGGCAACAACAGCGGTGACGTGAGGCTAAAAGGCAAAGAAGGGACGGTGGGGACAGCGGCTACGGGGTGACGACCATTCGGATAGGAGAAAGAGGGGAGGAAGAAAACAGTTAAGCGTTCATGGGAGGAGCAAGTGTTGGCTGCGTGTTTGTGTGTTTGCAGTACCGAAAAGAGAAGTGGGGAAGAAAAAAGAAAACGGGAGAGAAAAGGGTGGAGCGGCGGAAGAGAAAAGAAAAGAGAAAGCGAAGGCAGGAAAGAAAGAAAAGATGATTTTATACTTAGGGTTATCTTAGGGTTCGGCCAGGCATAAAACGGCGCCGTTTTGGTTAGCAAAACGGCGTCGTTTCGACCTTTAAACTCCCCAAGTCAACACGCCCCTCCAGCTTGGTCAAAGCACAGCTATTCTTGAGTTTTATGTTCTGGATTTCCCAAAACTACGTAGTATTGGTCAATACTACTCCAAAACTTGTGTTTTAAACACAAACACAAATAATACACAATTTTCTACTTTAATCCTGAATAAAGATTAATTTCCACACTAAAATTTTATTACCAATAAAATATTTCCCTTGATCATAAATACCCAGAAATTCTCCAAGAGTAAAATTAGCAAATTTTTATTCCAAAAGTTTTGAAAATCCCATAAAAATTAAATACCGAAAATTCGGGGCGTTACATCTGTAGTCCAATTAATGCTTACGATCTATGGTTGATCTTCAGGTGTAGTATCTATGACTATATCATCATATACATCACATAGGTCAACCTCATCAAAGACAGCATGTATGGTTTCTTCAACAACCAAAGTTCTCTTATTATAGACTTGATATGCTTTACTAGTTAAAGAGTATCCAAGAAATATACCATCATCTGATTTAGCCTCAAATTTACCAACATTATCCTTAGTAGAATATAACACTTAGACCTAAATACACAAAAGTAACCAATGCTTGGTTTCTTATGAAACCATATCTCATAGGAGGTCTTTTCAATCAAAGGATGAAATGATACCTATTTAAGATGTAGCAAGCTGTGTTTACACCCTCTGTCCAGAAGTAGGCATGTAACTTATGCTCATTGAGCATAGTTCTAGTAATTTCTTGCAAAGTTAGATTCTTCCTTTCAACAATCCCATTTTGTTGAGGTGTTCTAGGAGTTTAAAAGGTGTGTTCAATGCCACTTTGTTCACAGAAGTGTTTGAATATAAAATTGTCAAATTCTCCTCCATGATCACTTCCAATTTTTGAAATCTTATAGCCTCTTTCATTTTGTAGACATCTAACAAGAGTACCAAACGCATAGCATGGATGATCTTTTGTGCAAGAGATAACACCCATGTATACCTTGAATAATCATCCACAATCATAAATGCATAACTCTTACCACCTAGAATTACTGTTCACATAAGTCCAAACAAGTCAATGTGCAACAGTTCAAGAGGCCTAGATGTAGATATCGTGCGTTTAGGTTTAAAGAAACTTTTAACCTGTTTTCCAAGCTGACAAGCTCTACAAGTGGTTTCTTTCTCATACTTGAGCTTGGTCAGACCTCTTACCAACTCCTTCTTAGACAGATTTGAGATGAGCTCCAAATTTGCATGGCCAAGCCTTCTGTGCCAAAGGGTTGGTGTCTCTATTCTTGCACTTAGACACTTGAACTCACGGTCAGAAACATTGCATAGGTTTATAGAATATATGTTGCCTTTTCTGTTACCAACAAAAACCACTTGGCTGAAACCAAACATCTAGATGATTCGAAAACAACCTTGTAATCTTTGTCGCATAATTGGCTAATAATTATTTAACAAATTATACTTTAGATTATCAACCAATAAAACATGCTCAATAACAGGGTTAGAACCAACATTACTAAGACCAAGGATTTTCCCTTTTGACTTATCACCGAAAGTTACATTACCTCGATCTTTTCCAGTTAGGGATGAAAACATGGATAAGTCTCTTGTCATATGCCTTGAACAGCCATTGTCCAAGATCCATTCATCCTTAGTATCCTGTCAATATGATCAAGTTTTAGGTACCCAAACTGACTTGGGTCCTTCAGGGTTAGGCTTGGTTCCTTTTGGAACCCACACATATCTCACATTATAGTTTTTCTTTTTAAACCAACAGGTTCTAATACCATGACCAGCTTTGCCGCAGAAGTAATATGTAATATAAGATGTATTAGAACTATGTGAGTGCATATGATAGTTTCCCCTAGGTAGATACATATTTGTCCTAGGTGTATATGGTTTTCCAGACCTAGTTCGAACAAATGGCACATACTGGTTTGGTTTGTTAAGAACCATATTGGAATTATTTGGTTTGTATACCTTGTTAGGAAATATGTGTCTATATTGCATCCTGGATCCTATCTTAGCATTCCTAGCAGACTGGTATGGTTTGTTAACATCCACATGAGTAGTAACAGGTATGCTTGATCCTACCTTGACAAACTGCACAGATGTGTTTGGTTTTTCAAAAACCACATGTACAGCTCCTATTCCTTCTTTTTGCACAGAATGCCTTTGCTGTCCTAGCAATATGTTCAGGTTTTCTGTACCACTAGTAAATTTCTCAAGAGAATATTTCAGATCTTTAACATTCTCCTTAAGCTTATCATTTTCTTTAACCAACATATCATTCATAGCAACATTAGAGGCATTTTTCTTTTCTAGTTCATCATGAGCTTTTTGAACAACAAATTTTTCAACTTTCAGAGTTTTATATGACCTAAGCACTTCAGGATGATTAGTATCACGCTTTTCATATGCATTCATATGTGCTTCAACATCATATTCAAGCAATTCAATGCGCTTCTTATATGCTATGTTCTTTTTAAGAGCTTGCTTATACTTATCATGCAATTCACCAAAAGCATCTTGTAATTCATCAAAAGTAAAATCAGGTAAATCATCTACCTCAGAGTCTTCTTGAGCCATGAGACACAAGTTTGCTGCCTCATCTGTCTCTGAATCACTTGAAGAATCTGAGTCATCCCAAGCAACTATGGCCTTCTTTCCTTTGGTTTTTGAAGAATCATATTTGTTCTTCTTTCAGTAAGGACACTCAGATTTGGTGTGACCAGGGCGGTTGCAACCGAAGCAAGTCAGGGGGTCCTTTTTAAGCTCATCAATTTTCACATGTCTAGGACTTCTTCCCTTGAGTTGCTTCTTCTTCTTGAAATATCTTACAAATCTCTTTATAAGAAGTGCAACATCTGAATCACTGTCTTCATCATCAGATTCTTGAGATTTTAAAGCCAGGTCCTTCTTCTTTGGTTCCTTGGTTTCAAACTTGGAACCATGCACTATGAGCTTTCCGATCAGCTCATCATAGGTGAGGGTGTTCAAGTTTTGAGTTTCTTCTATGGCAGTAACCTTTGGCTCCCACTCCTTAGGTAGAGACCTAAGTACCTTTGCAACTTTTTCTCTGTGTATGATGACCTTCCCAAGGGTTGCAAGGCTATTGCACATAATTGTAAAGCGAGTATCCATCTCCTGTATGGTTTCACCAGAAACAATCTGAAACAGTTCATAGTCTCTCTGAGTCTGACTCCTTCACTTGGTTTGTGCCTTCGTGATAGAAGTCTCCAGATCTCACAGGCAGTCTCACAAGATCTGACTTTTTGGAACTCACTCTCACTTATTCTACAAAGAAGGATATTCTTGGCTTAATCATCAAGCTTAGCTCTTTTCAGCTCTTCTTCTGACCAGAATTACATGTCCCTTAATGGTCTGGCATAAGGATGCTGAAGTATGTTCCACATCTCCAGACCTTTGCCTTCAAAGAAGATCTTCATTCTGAACTTCTAGTAGTCAAAGTTTGCACCATCAAAATAGGGTGCTTTATTTATGCCATTTCCCTCACAAGCTATGATCTTTGGCTCTGGATGTTACTCCTTTATACTGAGAACGTGGCTTCGCTACCAATTGTTAGCCCAAATAGGCCTGAAGAGGGGGGAGGGGGGGCGCGAATCAGGCTACCCCTTAATCGCGTTTGGTTTCAGACAAACCAAATGGTTTCTTCACAAACCACTTACCCACAACATAGACAGTAATCACAAGCAGAAATATAAGAGAGTAGAAGGAAGAGAGAATGCCACAGTGATTTATAGTGGTTCCCCCTTACCATATACCTCCACTACCTAAAGGACCCTCCTTTAGGATTTCAAACTCTCACTAACTTAGGCTTTTGTGGGATCAGCCTCAATCTATTACAGAAACCAAGCTTTTGCAGGCTAAGCTCTAACCTTTACAAGTTTTTTCCCAGGCTAAACTCTTACCATTCCCCAAATCTAATCCTAGATTTGAGATCCCAGTAAAACTACACACTAGTCTTGCCTAAAACACTACCCTTTGAAACAACTTGGAGAACAAGAATAAGCACAAGTGTAAGCTCAACAAATATCTCAGGTTGTAATTCTAGTTGCAGACTTCAAAGCAATTCTCAATTGGCTGGGATGCTTTTCCAAGAAGCATTCCTCTTCCTTATATAGAGCTTGAGAAAGTGGGAGTAGGTAGAAAGATCTTCATCCAACGGGTCTAAAGTACCCATCAGCTCATCATCCAACGGCTCTTAGGTACAAGTCAGTCTTCAGAGTTGACTCCATAATCCACTAGTTGGTGTTGGATTCATTTCAGGCAGTCCACTCCCTTTGCAGCTCAATTACTTAAAAACATTCCATTTTTGGCAATCCGGGACCATAACTGTGGACCACAATTGATAATTGAGCTTGGAGGTGAGAGATAAATGTTGCAGGTCTTCTTCTCTGCCATGAACCACTTTCTCTGCCTGTTGGAGTAGTTGGGGGCTGGGGTTTAATGCTGTGAAGACCACCTGGGCCACCAGCCACTTGCAGCAGGACTACTTCTGATGTTGACAGCGAAGTGTGGTTTCTTCTAGAAACCAAGTCCGCAGTTTTTGTGTGGTTCTTGTAAGAAACCACACTGCATGTTAATCAACAAATATATGCAAACATCTAACCAAGTTTGTTAATCATCAAATTCAATATATAATTATTCACTAAACATGATTAGTCATTAATAATCCTTATTAAGCATATGTTTAGGTCATCAAATGCTCCTTGAACTTTAACTAAATAAACCAATCTTGATTGGCTATATAAGGAGTAAAGGATGTTTTTGGTATTTGTACTCGGCCTCAATTTTTTTTTTGATATTCGTACTGAAATTTTATGATTTTTAATACCTGTACTTCGTAGTTTTCATTAATTTTGATACTTTTGGTGGTGGAAGGTCGCTGGAGGCACGTTTCCATTTTCTGTGAGGCCACGTCATCTAGGGTCCACTCCACCCAAGTTCCCCCAATTTCAACCGAAACCCCCGAAAATTGACCCGCTCCGGGTCTCAAATACTCCCAATTTTATTTTAAAAAAGTGAGATTCAAATTTAAGAATTATAAAGTTATAAATAAGTATAAATTATATATATTTACTTTTACAAAATATAATTGGGATATTTAGTATGGGTAGACTTGGAACGGATCGGCTTTTTGGTTTCGAGTTGAAATTGGTAGAACCCGAATAGAGTGGGATTCTCGGATGACGTGGCCTCACATTAAATAGACATGTATCTCTGGCGACCTACGACCACTGAAAGTACTAAAGTTAATGTAAAATACGAAATATATGCTCCAAAAATCATAAAATTTCAGTATAAATACAAAAAAGAATCGAGGCCAAGTCCAGATACCAAAAGAATCCTTTAATCCGGCTATATAATTATTAATTTGATTTGTATAGAGCTGGGAAAACTTGCCTTTGATAAATGGCAGACAGTATAATGGCCAATTGTAGACTACCCAATTTCGTGAGTTTTAATAACGGGGAACTGAAATAAAATAAAATAAAAAAATGAATATAAACATTTAATTCCTCCTAGCTACAACTGGCTTGACTACAATTAATTCCTCTTATTATGTGTGATGGGGCATAAACTTGGTACGGTCTTTTTTTAGAAAAAAAAAATTGTATTTTTGAACTGAAGAAAAAAATATTCTCATTCCTTTACTGCCTGCCTAGACACTAAAACCCTACTGAATTATTAATTAAGAAAAGAAGGAACACAAATTTAATTTTTGTGTTTCTTTTTTTTAAAAAAAAAGAGAATGTGATTCCTAAGAAAGCCCTTTATCATTTGTCCCCTCACCTACCAACTGCCACCTATTTACCTGACAGCAACGACACGTGACTGGCCGGGACCACGAGGCCCAAAGGGGAAAACGACAACCTAACAACCGAAGCAACCTGCAATAGCCGGTAAACCCACCCTCCCAACTAAGTAGTACTACAGTATGTGTTACTTGCCGGGATGCGGGTGACATTCGTTTGGAGGAGTGGGGCCAATCACAGCCCCCATTAAAGTGGGGCCCATTGAACTTTTCCTATATTTGGGGTTTTGTATCCTTGAAAGAGGTGTGTGGGGACCCGACTGGGTTGGGAGCGGCCCAAAAACCCTTAAAACGCATGTTCATCAGTCGAAATCTCGGACCACACGTATCTTGAATCTCGCACCACACATCTATCTATCTATTACCCAAATTTGCTTTTATCAAATGCAATACATCCCATACAAAAATAGGTACAAGGAGATTTTCTCTGTTTCATACATTTTTTATTTTGTCTAATTATTTTTTACCCTCACAAATTTAAGGTCAAAATCTAAAAAGTCCATGGCGTTGAAAACGAAATGGACATGGAATTGGGAGAATTTTGAGACTTAATTTGATTCTTATTCATCTCTTTTTTTTTTTAAAAAAAAACTAAAGTCCATTTTATTATTCAAATGCACCAGGGAATTCCTTTGCAAAAGATTATACAAGAGCTCTGGGATATCTTCTTCCACTAGTTTTTATATATAGCATTACATCTATGTTGAATTACATCTTATAAACGAAAAAAAAAATTCACTACACTAAATTGATACTCCCGAGGATTTGTCATTCATGTGCTGATATGGCCAGAAATACTAGTAGGTCCAATAAGCTTGAGCCCATGATCTACAAAGTCTGATTGTCCAATTGAAGAAGGCAGAACAATGACCAGTCCATCTTCATTTACAGCTTACACCCACATATGTCCAAAGTGGAAGCCCAATATGGGCATCCCGTACTAGCTCGGAGGTACCCTCCCTATGGCTCCCCCAAGGAAGCTCCACGGCAGCTCAAGGCGGGAACCTCGTGGCGTCCAGCTTCCCAAGCACGACTTGCTCAAGAAGCCAAGACAGCTCCTTAAATCAAGAAAAAAATGGGGCCACCAAAACTTGCCCACAAAGTAAATAACAGTGTTTTTTGGCTCTATATATATTGAGTCCAACTTATGTACAAATCAATGGAAAATTGAAGGGAATAATACAATTTTCATTCACTCTCTTATTTTTTCCATATCAATTGGCGACCACAGTGGGAGCCCGAGAGGTTCCCTGCGAGATCCTTTTGAGGAATGATGCAACCGGATTCATCCACCGACATCAATCCGCGAAAACAACCGGAACTGTGAAGTCGAGCACGGAATCGGACTTGGACTTGGTGAGTCTCTAACAACTAGGCGTGTGCAACCGCAAGCAAACAATGGAAGATTTCCTGGCAACAACCGCGAACAAAAATTGCACAACAAGCTCACGGATTTTTGTGCCATCAAGTTCGGCCAATCATCAACAAACAGAATTCAACTATCAACAACAACAAAAATCAAGCATAGCAAGAACTGGATCTTGCAATCTGAACTCGTGTTCAACAACAACAACAAACGACGATTCGGCCAACAAATGTTGGGTACTTGCTTGGAGCAGTTAAGCCACAACCACACCACAGTCTGCCGTAGAAGGGGAGAATAAGAGCCCCAGCTGAGTCGTCAGCGCCGTCAACGTCCTTCCCGTCAAATGGCTTTTGCTGAGCCGAGCCGCTGTTCATGTGGCCGGAGCATCTGTCAGCTGCCGTTGCAGGTACCCGTTGGGCAGATTTGAGCAGATCTAGTTAGACCCGAGTCGGATCTGCTGAGATCGGTTGAACCCGACTTATACCGAGCTTAGCTGCTATCGACGCCCAAGGAGTCGGAGAATGCGAGGACGAGATGGAACTACCTTGGTCCGGCTAGATCTGCGCCCCGATCCACCATCTCCACTAAGACGCGCCTTCGTCGGAGAGGCAGAAGCCGTTGAGATGGACCCAAACCAGCACACGGCTTGAGGAGGAGTCACCGGATCCGCCCGGATCTGTGCCCTGCCCAACTGCCGAAGACATAACCAGATCTGTGCGCAGCCACTGGTCGAGTTGAGACGAAACCTATATCGTCCTCCCTCGCACATGCGTGACAAGGTCTTAGCAAAGACCTTCCCGTTGATGCCGAGCTTGCCGTCGCATCCTCACCGCCGTCGTTAATGCTGCCACTCCCCATCTTGCCGGAGTCTGAAGTGGTGACAAGGGAGCCGTGTTCGACGAAGCAGCAGAACTCGTAAAGAAGAAAAACGCTCGAAGGAGAGGAAAATATCCAGGAACAAATTCTCCTTCAGCCCCAAATCAGTAATTCAGCCAATCAATGGCCCAAATCAATAACTCAGCCAATCAATAGCCCAAATACAAAATGCTATAGCCCAAAAAGCAAAGGTTTTAAGGATTAATCTTGTCAGAGGCCTCTTAAGGAGGAGCCAGAATCGGAGCCAATTTGTACTCTCTAGAGCCCCTCGTTGCAAAGGAGCTGGCACCTCGAGGTACCCCCTGAAGCAAAACCTATGAAGGACCTTTGAAGCAGCACCTGGAGCAATCTCACACATAATGCAGAAACTCGACCAAGTTGCACCTAGAGGATCCCAAAGCTGGGGATGCCCTCCTCTCAATTTGGAGCAGGAAGCTGAAGAGCTTCCCGAAGAAACCCTAAACCGTGAAATTGGACACAAATGAGAAGGATCCAAATTCCATCTAGCACATTACTCACATCCAAACCATAGAGCACTTGCAAACTACCTGAGAGGTGGTATTTTGCAAGGTGACAGCAACTATCCTCTATATTGTCATGTAAGGTTGCTGGGACGAGTTCCCACTAAGATCTATAGCTTCCTTCCCATAACTAGCAGATCCACAGCTTCCTTTCCATAGCTAGCCAGGATGCTCGCCCAGAGATTCCAGACCTTTGCTTCCTCAAAAGGAAGACATACACACACCTCCTCAATGTCCAAAATGGCGGAGGGGAATCTCCGAAGGGCTATGTCTACCAACTTAACAACGAATGTTGCAAATAGAAGATTAAAAATGCTAAGATGCATGTGTCGTATGAAGGCTCGAGAGAAGAGCTTCCCAATCTCTTTTCTGGTTTTCCCAAACCAACAACAACTAACACATGGGGTGGCAAGCTAAGTACATTTGCTGCAATGGTGTCCGCCTGCCTGAACATAACCCAATGGTTGCCGAGGGTACCAAACGCAAAGACAAGTCATAATAAAACCCCAAGGCCTTCGATAGAGGCTAGGAAACACGACAAATATGATGTCCGGACAGTCCGACATACTCTCTTGAGTTTTGCTGAGACTTTCATATTGACACCTGATGAGCCTCAAAGGCTACCCCTACGACGATTCAAGCACATAGGAATGAACAGAAAAGGACCCTCCTTAATAGGGACTACCAAATCCGGACCCTCCAGAGATCTATATGACCGAATGTGAAGGGCCTTCCCAAATTCTCTTGAAGTCCTAATCAACTTTTCTTTAAAGTAAATCCTATACAAACGCAACCACAAGCTAGGGAAAGCAATCAACACACAAGATCTTCTAAATCTCCTTGCTGATGGCACATTAAAAGAGCTAATTTGGAGGTCTTACAAGAAGCACGGACCCTCTTAGCAGGCCGCACCTCCCATGGATCCCCTTAGTATACCAGGCCTCCCTTCCCATAGAACCCAATACATAGACGGCCATCGAAGGTGCCTTGAGGAAACCATATTTGTTATTGCTTTATGGTTTACCCTCCTAGCCACTAATGATTCACTTGAAGCACCTAAAGTGGATCCAAACTGGCTTCTGGATGCCAAATGGAGAAAATACCAAAAATAGATTCTTATCACACAAAAGACCCTCGAGTGAGAGTGACAATCAAACACGTAAAAAATGAGCGGCCCACGGTCCCCCAAGGATAGGCAACCTTTCAAAAGAGAACCTTCCCTGCGGCTCTACAATTTAATAATTGAACACCCCAAGCGTGGAATCTCACTTGGGGCTCGTAATCATCAACAAAAGAAGCTGACAGATGCATATCCTCCAAAGTCTATCCCTAATATGGCGCATCCTAATGATAGGGTACCATCGACTTTGTTGAGTCACAGACGCATAAAAGATCGCCAAGATTCTTAATATCTCCATCTTGTATCTCTTTGAATAAATGGGATGGACCTGCGATCATCTACTGATGCTCGGATCTCAACGGCCACTGTCATAGAGGATGCTCATCTCTTAACGGGGCTCCTCACAGACCACTGTCATAGGGGATGCTCGTCTTTCAACAGGGCTCCTTACAGACCACTGTCATATGGGAAGCCCATCTCTTAACGGGGCACCTACACCCGAGGTTCATCTCTTAACGGGACCTCTTCAAACAGGACATCCTCTAAGGAACACCTAAGGCAGCCCATCTCATAATGGGGCACCTACATCTGAGGTTCTTCTTTTAACGGGACCTCACGAGATGGGACATCCTCAAAGGAACACCCAAAGCTGCCCATCTCTAAACAGGGCACCTGTAACCGAGGTTCATCTCTTAACGGGACCTCATCAAATAGAACATCCTCTAAGGAACACCTAAGGCAGCCCATCTCATAACAGGGCACCTACATCTGAGGATTATCTTTTAACGGGACCTCACGAGATGGGACATCCTCTAAGGAACACCCAAGGCTTCCCATCTCTTAATGGGGCACCTATACCCGAGGTTCATCTCTTAACGGAACCTCACGAGATAGGACATCCTCTAAGGAATGCCCAAGGCTGCCCATCTCCTAACGGGGCACCTACACCCGGGGTTCATCTATTTACGGGACCTCACGAGACGGGACATCCTCTAAGGAACACCCAAGGCTTCCCATCTCCTAACGGGGCATCTACACCCAAGGTTCTTCTCTTAATGGGACCTCACGAGACGGGACATCCTCTAAGGAACGCCCAAGGCTACCCATCTCCTAACGGGGCACCTACACCCGAGGTTCATCTATTAACGGGACCTCACGAGACGGGAAATCCTCTAAGGAACAACCAAGGCTGCCCATCTCCTAACGGGGCATCTACACCCGAGGTTCATCCCTTAACCGGGCACCTACACAGGAGGTTCATCTTCTAATAGGACCTCGCGAGACGGGACATCCTCTAAGGAACACCTAAGGCTGTCCACCTCTTAATGGGACACCAAAATAAATAGGTTTATCTCTTAGAGGAACCTCGCACACATAGAAGGCACGAGCAGGATCCTATACCCAAAAAGGGTACTTACAAATGCGAGAAGGCGCAAACTCACTACCATCCTAATCGAAGGGCAAGGCAAGGTCCGTGCATCTAAAGAATCGCAAATAGGAACAAACACCTCGAAAAAAGGTGCCAACGAAGCCAGGACGTCATAAGATCCTGCAAGAAATACTTTTGGTCCCTTCAAAGAAGACCAAGGCAACGAACCCAGGAGAAGGGTACCCGCCAACCTCAGAACCTCCATTAGATCCTACAAAACTGCCTCTATGTCTAATCAAGAGACAGAGGCGACAGACCCAAAAGAGGATACTTGCAGGAAGCAGAAATCCTCCACAACAAAGTTCCCCAAGCGGACAAAAAGCCTCTAAACAATGAGACAGGGGGCTACCTTAACAACATGCTTCGAATGCAAACAACCCCTTATGCAAAACACAACGGGGAGCCTTAATCGTCAAGAGGTACCCCAACGACAAAGAACGACCCGTAAGAGGTTCCACCCAAACGAAGGGACAACTAAACTACGTCGAGCCTATCAAGTGCTGCTACCATTCTGACTCACACAAACGAGTTCTCAAATATCGTCATGCATGGAATAGAAATGCATAATAAAGTAATGATAGTTGCCATCATGAGATAAAGGCAAGAGTTACCCCATACATATTATTGCGGGAGTACGCAACAGTCCTACACATAAGGATTACATGTTAAGCTAATCATCCTAGCCTATCATAGGATACAAAATTATACCGGGGAAGTCTGGAACCTTGATGAAAAGATCTATGCTGTTACAAAACACAAAGGAGAGGCCAGATAGATAGGCCCAAGGAGGCACTAAGCTTCACCCTCCCCCACCGAGGTTCCATTTGGTCCAGTACCATCCGCAGAAGCTGAGGCTGATCCTCACTGGCCGGAATCTCTGGTCCTTCTATAGCAAGATCAGTCGGACGCTCCTCCACATCATCAACGATTTGTTCCTCTCCAGAAGCAAGGTGCAGAGTAGCAGATAGGAAAGAGACATCCGCACAATCTCGGGTCAGCTCTACAGCAGCATCCACTTGCACTTTCAGAGTGGCAATCTCCTCGTCGAGAGCAACATTCTTCTTCCTCTCTCTTTCCCAAATCTTGGCAAAGGGACTGAGGGTTTCCTACCTTGACAAAGTCTAAATAAAGGGAGAAGTACTTGTCAAATTAGGCCCTATAACGATCCCTTTCCTCTTGCAGCACTGCAATCTTCCGCTCCGATTCTTCGTTTTCACGAATAAAGATGGCGACGCAATGACTGAGAGGCCTGCGCCACTCTGGCCTTCCTCAGGTCTTCCTCACTAAATCTCTCTGCGGAGGATGATCCATCGAGGTACCTGTTCGCCACGTTGTTCATTGCATGGTACCCACTTCGGGAGTCGAATGGGTCACATAAAATGTCACAGAGCCGAAAGTTCCGACTTCTTAGCGTTCAGAAAAGATATGGGACGGTTAACCACGGCCGCTCCTTTGGTACGAGGAGGGGAGTCCCTCTCCTTATCACTCCTCTTTGCAGAAGAACGAGGAACTGGGTCCGCCGCCCTCCTACTGGCTTTCCCAGAATGCGGAGACTCCTAGGGAGCTGAACAGGGAACCTTAGAGGACTTACCCTTAGGTTCCGGAGACGCCTTCCTCTTGAAAACACAGTCCCGAAGGTCCGCCAAGGCAGCGCTCAGACTCCTGCTAGAACCCTTAGCACGACCACTCCTAGCAATCTCGCTCGATGCCATGGCCTCCTCGTCGTCTTCAAGCGTGAGATCTGTACAAAAACAAACAAGTCAGATCAGTCCAACCCTACAAAAGACAAAGAGAAAATAATCAAATGGAAGCATGCGAAACCAGGGGAAACCTATCCATGAGATGCCTAACAAAAATAATCCATCAGGTG
The DNA here is from genome assembly GCA_028386065.3 of Turnera subulata. Classification (NCBI taxonomy): domain Eukaryota; kingdom Viridiplantae; phylum Streptophyta; class Magnoliopsida; order Malpighiales; family Passifloraceae; genus Turnera; species Turnera subulata. The sequence goes on from JAKUCV010002410.1 coordinate 82,884, forward strand.
GTTCGAAGCAAGGACCTTATGGAGGTCCCAAAACGAAGGCCAGCAGGTGCTTGGCAAAGATAACCCATCGAGTGGTTCAAAGTAAGGAGCCGTAGAGGTTCCAAAAAATAGGCCAGCAAGTGCCCAACGTAGATAACCCGTGGAGTGGTTCCCAATAAAAATCCTATTGAGGGACAAAGACCTCATGGAGGTCCCAAAATGAAGGACAGTAGGTGCCTGACAAATATAACCCATCGAGTGGTTCAAAGTAAGGAGCCGTAGAGGTTTTAAAAAATAGGACAACAGGTGCCCAACGTAGATAACCCGTGGAGTGGTTCCCAATAAAAATCCTATTGAGGGACAAAGACCTCATGAAGGTCCCAAAATGAAGGAAAGCAGGTGCCTGACAAAGATAACCCATCGAATGGTTCAAAGTAAGGAGCCGTAGAGGTTCCAAAAAATAGGCCAGCAGGTGGCCAACATAGATAACCCGTGGAGTGGTTCCCAATAAAGATCCTATTGAGGGACAAAGACCTCATGGAGGTCCCAAAATGAAGGCCATCAGGTGCCTGACAAAGATAACCCATCGAGTGGTTCAAAGTACGGAGCCACGGAGGTTTCCAAAAATGAAGGCCAGCAGGTGCCTGACAAAGATAACCCATCGGATCGGATTACAGCATCCGAGTTAGGCCCCCCTGTCAGAGAAGGCGCTCCAAAGCTCACCAACATGCTTCCCACATCAACATTTGACAATTTTTTAAGAAAGCATAGACCATACAACACCCTTTAAACCTTCTTTACATTGCACTTTTTTTTTCCTTCATCAGGTTTTTATCCCATCGGGTTTTTCCTGATAAGGTTTCTAACGAGGCAGTCTCCCTTAAAGCATATTCTATGAATACGGTGACATCCAAAGGGCCATAGATACTTAAATGCTCAAACTTGTACCAAGTTCAACCATATAGGGGGCAAAGTGATATGGGCAGAAATACTCCTAAGCCCAATAAGCTTGAGCCTATGATCTTCAAACCCTGATTGTCCAATTGAAGGAGGCCAAATAATGACCAGTCCATCTTCATTTACAGCTTACACTCACATATGTCCAAAGTGGAAGCCCAATATGGGCATCCCGTACTAGCTCGGAGGTACCCTCCCTATGGCTTCCCCAAAGAAGCTCCACGGCAGCTCAAGGCGGGAACCTCGTGGCGTCCAGCTTCCCAAGCACGACTTGCTCAAGAAGCCAAGAAAGCTCCTTAAATCAAGGAAAAGTGGGGCCACCAAAACTTGCCCACAAAGTAAATAACAGTGTTTTTTGGCTTTATATATTGAGTCCAACTTATGTACAAATCAATGGAAAATTGAAGGGAATAATACAATTTTCATTCACTCTCTTATTTTTTCCATATCATGTGCTCTAGAAGCCTGCCAGAAGTCGCATCTTGTTCATGCTCGCCTTGACACCGGCGTACACTTCCCGCCCTCACCGACCCTGAATCATGCTAGAAGATCTCTTCAACCTATGTTTTGTCCTCATTCGCATGTTTCCGTAAAAAACTTCCAGAGAGGTCACCTATTTAAGAATTGCTCCAAGTTAAGCACATTTAACTTTAGAGTTTTTATGGTTTTTAAAAAAAAAACTTTAGAGTTTTTATGGAATGAGCACTGAAAAGGTAAGCGCACTTTGTTAATATAATTAGTACCCATCAAACCATTTAAACTATTCTCAATTATATAGTCTCATACCTATACAACCTCAAAATCACTTTAGTTGAGTTATTCTTGATTATACAGTCTCATTACTATATAATTATGAAATCGCCCAACTGTGCAACTACATCCCTACACAGTTGTAGGATCTATCCTATTCCGATGTAGTTCGGTTCATTCATGTGCCCTCCGTCTGGAAACTTGCCAGTAGCCACTCCTTGTCCATGCTCACCCGGCCCGGTGTACATTTTCCGTCCTCATCGACCCGGATGTCACAAATATGATGCCCAACTTGCCAATTGTTGGTAGCATCGAGAACCAATATACAACTTGTAAACATGCTTTTTAGGATCGAGCAAGAAACCTAATTGAGGCTTTTATGGACAAAGCTTGAAACCATATTGAGCCTTTTATGGATAAAGCTTGAAACCACATGATGCCTTTTAAGGATAAAATCAGAACCTATGGAGTGTTTTTTTTTTTTTTCATCAAACGCTTACGTTTGCCGGCGGGCGACATGATACTCATACAAAAAATCTCCAAATCTAGAAAACAAAAAGAACTCCATGTTCACAAAAAGAAGTATCAGCATGAATCATCGAAGATTAATGTCCAAATCAAGCTAACTAATTTCCCGTGATTGAGGAAATCAGTCAACGAAATTAAGCAATTGATCCCATAATCTTAGCGTGATTTGTATTGCATCTTTATTAGTAATTATATAAATTATTTAGAATATTTTCTGGTTCATTAGCTACGAAAGTAGGATTATTTTTTTTGTAAGCCTTATAATTTCTATATATAAGAGCTCAGTCGTAACAATCAATCATATCAATAATATTGTACTATTTCTCCCATTTCCCCCTCTAATCTTTTTTCAACACATGGAAAAGGAAATCATCTCGGTAAATTATTTGTATTCCTAATTCAACGAATTTTAGAACTCTATCCTTTAAATCCAAAACCCTTAAAAACTTCAAAATTCTAAATCTTAAACCTTAACTTATAAATGCTAAATTTTAAACTCCAAAATACCCTTCCAATTTTTTTTTTTAAAACCCCTAAAATTCCAAGCTCCAAATCTTGAATAAATCCTAAAGTCCTAAACCCAAAATAAATTGCATAGCCCTTAATCAAAATTTAATATAATTCCGTATAATTTTAAATATGATATTTAAATATAATTCCGTAAAAGTTTTTCTGAATTGTAATTTTCATTGCATCATACGCATTAGCATACATTTGATTTTTTGGTTGATTTCACCAGCCAAATAATCAGGTTGCTTGGAAAAAATAATAGAGTTAGAAATACAACTACAAAGCAAATTAGTTCCTTTGAAGGCTAGAAAGAAAAAATTAAATTAAGTAGTTAAGAGTTACAAAAAGAAAAAAATCGTCTTACACTTAATTTAATTAACATCTCTTACAATCTCCAACCAATATTTTAGGGTAAATAAAAATAGTAAAGTTAGAAATATAACTACAAATAAATTTAGTTTCTTTGAAGGAGAAAAGAAAATGAAATTAAGTAGTTAAGAATTAGAAAATGGACAAAATTGTCTTAAAATCTATATAGTATATAAAAGCACCAATTCTAGAAAAGCCGACAAATTAACCACATTACCCCTCATTAATTAAAATTGACCCAAGTGCCCTTCATTATTTAATTATATTATTATCTGTATAACCTTATAAATACAAGAAATAAGTAGAGCAAATCCACTACGGCGACATTAAAAAACACATGAGTACCATATTCAATTTTTTTTTCTCCTACAACTTCTACGACTACTAGCTTTATCCCTATCCACAAATTAAACCTAAATAAACATTAATTTTTGATTGAAAAATCAATATAAAATATATTTATCTACATCATATAACAAAGTTAAGTGATTATAATCTATAATTACAAATCGATTTAAGGATATTGATTTAAACAAGGTTGCAGATAATGATGTAACTACCTAAGGCTACTGTATTCAATAAATCATAAACCCACTGACTTTGGTAACAACAAACTGAGCCTCTTAGTTTGACTAATAAATTGAACTTTAAACTCATTAATTTATTTATTTTCAGTTAATAAGTTGAACCCTAATTATTTTTGACATTTTTTTACCAAAAAATTATCTTTAATTAACAAGCCCTCCAATAATATGGAATCTCTTTGTTATGACAATTAAGAAAAAACTTTGTTTACATTATACATAAGTTCTTCTCAAGAAAATAATTATAAAGCTTTATTTATATTTTCTCAGCAACTATGATGAATTATGAAAGATAATTATTATTGAATAATAATAAAACTATGACGAAGAACTGCCAAAGAGTCGGTGAAAACTACGAAACAAGAATAACATCAGCGAAAAAGAATAACCATAGAGTAGAATAATTATAAGAACTCAAGACAAATATTGTAACAGCCCGGGTAAAAATTTTGGATTTTTACCGGACTGTAAAAGTCTATTTACCGTGATTTACTGTTGAATTAATCTTGGGTAATTAATTCAAGGTAAATCGGGAGTCGTTTTTCGAATCCGAGTGTTTTCCCGCGCTCGTGATTTTCCCGCGGATTTTTCGGAACTAAGTTGGTATTTTTCGGGTTTCGGAA
>JAKUCV010002411.1:0-11526 GCA_028386065.3 Turnera subulata
AGGATGAGGGAATCAGGAAACAACTTGGGGGTACTAATTGGCCAGAAACTAACGGACAGAAAGCAGATAAAAAGATCTTTCATATTCGCAACCATTATCTCTAAAGTGAAGGAAAAAGGCCAAAAGCATTTAAAAGTTGATAAGACTCTTCATTGCTCAATCTTCTTGGCAAATGAACCCAGTATTGACATCTTCGACTTCAATTCTTGGACATATACTAGGTATTCCTCGGAATTCTACCCAACAACCTACGAAAATTTTGACAAGGCCACCTCCATTTGTGTTGGCTAGGTTGGCTTCTCATTTGAAAATATAAAGTAGAAGAAAGTTTACCCCGTGTAAATTTTCTTTGGCATGCATTCCTGAAAAAGCAAAATTACTCCTTTCATCATCCTCTTTTTTATTGTTCGCCCTCACTTGGCCAAACATAAAAGCAAGCCAATGGAAGGGGTGTCTGGAAGTTATTTTGCAATACAAAAGACTAAGAGTTGCATACATTAACTCCTGAAACCACCACCTCCTAAGCATATTTTAGCTATATATTACAATCTGTTGTTAACCTATACAAAAAGCCAAGAAGGCACCCAAATTCATCCCAGGCATACCATGTTCAAAATTATCACAGGGAGATAAAACAGCAAGCATCAAACCTCAATCAGAGTTCTTGATGTTTGGCATGCAAAACATGTGTATACCCTATCCACTGGATTTGGCAGAACTGCAACCATATGCCTATACCGATCAAAATACACAGACCAACTGCTAGGGGCGGCCTACATGTGGGTATATCGAGCTACTACTAGTGCTTGCTTGCTGGCCAAAACTCATAGATGGATGAAGGAGCTCCGCCTGAGGAAATGAACCATTGGATGGCACGTCCAGCAGCAGGTCCTGATCAGAACTTTCCTCGACAAAATGGAGAGAATCGAGCATGAGGGAGCCACCATCAGGAGGCAAAGCAAATAGGCTTCGTGGGCTAAAGCAAGAGCCATCATTATCTATGAGATCCTTGCTTTCATAGGTAGTCTTCATGATTATCCTTTTGGGGCTCTTCATCATCTTACCATCTGAAAGATAAAAGGAACTGTTGAGTATGACGACGATGAAAATATGAAGTGGTTACTTATTCAAGAATATGTCTTCACAAAGATGATCATGATGTAGAGACGAATAGCTTGCAACATTTATGTGCAAGGAAAGCCATTAGTAAGTTCATCAATATTAAATATGCACAAAAGGGGAGCATGTAGTTAAAACCAGATATCAATATCACCGTCCAGGAATTAGAAATTATTTGCTTCTAAAGATAATGAATGAAAGAAGCTCCACAGATACCATAAAACAGCCACTGAATGAAAATATCGGCTAACCTGGAAGTTTTTGACTCAGCCCTTCGCGTGATCTTTTGGCACCGATTAAGTTACTTGATGCAACAATATTTGATCCCTTTACAACAAGAGACTTTCCAGTACCATTATTACACTTCTGCAATCAAAACAAGACCAAAAGCAGCAGCATCAATAGGAATCCACTTTCCAAGGACATAAGATTATAAGTAATATTCTCATGAATGCATCTTCCTAGATTAGAAGTCAAGTCAAACCTTGAGTTGATGATAATGTTCCACCCATTTTGATTTCGACAAATTGGACAGTGCAAGTCTTTTTAGGCTCTTGCAGTCTTCAGGTTTTGCTCCTGGGAAAGAGAGATCAAATATTCCTTCTGCAAGCAGCTGCTGGTAGGAAGATACATTCTCCTTGAATTGAGGGCTATCAAACAAGCTTTTAATGCTGCACACGTAAAATCTTAATAAATCTCAAAATACTAGCACCGTGGGAAACAAACACTACAAAACATTTCTTAGAAACAGTCAAGCATTAGAACCTGCAAGAATGAAACACAGACACATGGACCAACATATCCTACAATGTGGATCCTACTTGATTGTTCAAACTTTGTTCTAACATACTTTCACTGGTTAACTGTTATAGAATAAGTTTTGGAGGTTGCTTTCATGTTATTCTCCATACCACCATATTGAAGATGCATTTATAATCCCATGGAAGAAAATTACCTGTCAGGAAGCTTGCAGGTATCTAGTGGAGGTAGATATTTGAGTAACTGCTGCTGCTCTTCAATTGTCAAATGTCTCACAAACTCTTCAAAGTTAAGAACATCCTACAGCAAACACAAACATCAGAATTTGCATGCAACAACTACTGACAGCATCCAAGTATCAGGTTGATTCATGAATGGCAAAATGGACGCCAGGAAGAATTCCAGGTACCATGAAACCAAAGTTAGAAGATAATCGCAAGTTTTAGATTCTGAGATGTGTGCAGCATGACGGAGCTACATGTGCTTCATTAGAAAGGACAGGCGTGGCTAGGACTATTGCAATACTCTAAGAAACAAAGAAATGCCACTTACATTTAAATCTATGTTACTCAATGGAGAATTGTGGTTTCCCAAGACATGTAGTTTTTCATGGTGTGACTTGTCCCTGAAAATATCAAACAGCAGAAGAAATTAGACATGCCAAGAGCAAGATTTTAGATTCCTTTTTCAATGATGGCGTAACATTTCTTGAATGCACAAGTTCTTCCACCGTCCCAATGCTTCATGCATGTTTCCACTCTGCATAGACTTGTGATTTATCCCACAGTAATAATAGCCATCCACCATTCTAGAAAGTTAGAAAGCAAAAGCACCCAACTAGAGTTAATTTAAGGCTTGTCCAAGAAATCTCCTTTATTCATATTAGAGACATACTCCATGTCTGTAATTATATTACGATTCTAATCTTTGGCGCTGATCATGACAGATGCCTCAAAACAATAAGCATGACTATTTCTTAATATATATAATTGAATACAAGGAAAATCTCTTTCCAAATTTTCAACCAAGAGAGGAGGATTACCTCTTAAGTTGCTCTTGCTGCATCCCTTGTCCATTGTTTTTAGCTTTGTCAACCATAAGAGAGATCATTCTGACACTCTTATTTTCACTATGTGCAGGATTGAGTGCAGCATGAGAGTAAGCCTCTGTAGAGTACTGCTTGTTCTCAACAGAAACAGAACTAGCTTCAGATTCCTCATCACGAGCTATTGAACTTGGATGCCTTATGAGAACACTTCCATGCCCTATCTCAACAGATACCATTGGTGTTCCGCTCTCAAAAAGCAAGTCTTCCTCAGAACAACTAGAAAAGCATGAAGATTGTTGCTCATGCAAAATAGTATACAAGTCTTTTGTGAGCTTCTCAACTGGAGATGGCTTTGGACGATTGACACAGGTCCTCTTCCTAGAGGGCACCATTGAGTCCCATACAACTGATTGGGCTGGACCTGAGGAACAACATCAAGAAGTTACTTCAGTCAATGGCCATGAGAGAGCAAAACTGTTACACAGGAAACTATAAAGTTAAGACAAAATCTCCTATAAAACTTTGTCAATATGACAGATAGTTAAAATGTACCAATAATTTATTCTGGTTGTATTGACTGTATTTTTTCAACTCTGCAGATCAAAACACAGGTGGAAAGATGCCACACTTATCACTCAATAAAACTGCCAATTGCATGGTTCAATTATTCTGAAGCTCATTCTAGCTGGCAAGAAAAGATATAACACATATTCCAGTTGTTCCCCTCATGCATATTACCAGTCCTCCTAGCAGGATACTTGACGTGGTAAGTGTTTTTGGCGAAGCCAAAGTCAGCGAGCCAGCTTCCACTACATTTATATGCAAACAAAGGAAGCTACTTCTCATCAGTTTGTCTCTTATGGGTTAATATTTGCTACAGTCAACTAATATGACTCTCTCTTTGTTTCTTCCAATTGACTTGAACAGTCTCTTGAGTCCATTGCTCTTTAAAATACACAGCATTTGCAAATTTTTAGCAATCTAGATTCTAGATTGCTAAAAAATTATTTCATAGTCCACCGTTCCCCAGTTAATTTATGTCCAATCAAAACAACGGCAGCAAATCGTAATATAAGTGGGTGCTCAACCTGTTAAATCACTTGCATCTCCACTGCCAAATTGTGCACAGCTCTCTGAGTTTGATATGGCTGATCCGGAACTTGATCGGTTACTAATATCTTCATCTAAAGCCTTTCGATAACCCTGGTAGTAATCTGCAAAACCCCCTCCAACCATGCCATTGTCATGATTTGTCTTTCTTTTAACCAGTTTCACTTCTTTGTTCTTGTTTATAGAAATACTCTTCACTTTAGCGACCCTGTGATCCTCATAATCATCAGGATCTTGCCGAGCATGAAGTGGAGTATAGTTTGCTAGTGTTCCCTTTGTCCTCCACCTGGAGCCACACGCATTGCAAAGAACTGGCTTCTCAGGAGGACCATTGCGCCAGAGCGGGGTGCCTATTAAAAAGATCAGTTCGCAACATACATTAACCAACTTGTGCATAAACGACAAACAATGCAACTCAAAATATTCAACTTATCAACAAGGAAACATTGACAATATGCAAACAATATAAACCACCAGTGGTGACAGTGCAATTTTTTCCTAAACTGTAAAATGCTTTTAAGTTAGTTTCTCTTGGTTCAGCAAGCGTGTTTCTTCAACTCTGCTCTACTTCACACAGTGAGATCAGGTTCGGACTCTTATCAACATTAATGCACTAAAGGATGAGGAGATGCGATGGTCACTCCCCTGCACTTGAAAGACCAACATACTTCACTCTAGTTAACTGCACTAAATGGAGGACAAACAATAGTAACTAAGCTAATGCGGAATCAGCAGCAATGTCAGCTAAAGCTCAAATGAAATTCCCTTCTTCAGACACCTTCAGAATCCCATTCTCTAGTAGACGCAAAAATACTGTCACTAATTTGGCACTAAACCAGCTAAGAGAAGAAGCTCTCGCCTCACTAGAGTTTGCTTTCAGTAAGAGAAGAATCTCCCAAAGCTTAGTGCAGCTAAATATTTGCCTCACTCTTTGTTTCTATGATCACATAGTGGACAAGAGAACAAGCTCTCTCCTCCTTAGATAGCTGCAAGCGAACATGGCATTACATGTGGCATGTAGCCATGACCACAAAGCAGTGTAACAAAAGAGTTGAAGCTGTGGAACAATTGAGTGCAGCCATGACCTCTAACTCCCAAATGCACTTTGAACAACTTAGAGTTTTTTTATTGAAATCCATCATAAAGAAATGATGAAAGTACTTCAATTGAAGGAAATGATTCCAGAGTAATACTATCAGAACACCCTTACAGAAAGAATTGAGTTAAAAAGATTCAAGGCTTCTGCAGGAAGTAAAATTTTTAGATTGATTCATTAACTTTGCAATGACAACATACATCAGCAACAATTTGACTTAGTATTTGGGTTCATTAAAAATCCAATACAGACACAATGAACCCACACTAAATAAAACAAGGACTGGATAATTGCCCGGTATTGAACAGACTGCAAACTCAACTCACACTTGTTCGGTAATGTTTAAACTTTTGCTTGGATGGTCAAAGAAGCAAAACACCCAACAAAAAGAAAACGGCAAAGGCTCATAAATTCAATAACGAACTTAAGGAAAACAACCCAGTATCTGATTTGTTCAAGGGTTTGTAGACACTTGTTCTTCAAAATCCAAATAAAAACACAACACCATCAAAGAACACCCACAATTCTCTCAATTTGTCAAGCAATCAGTCTCTTTTGGCCCATATACTCATTTTGTTAATTGGCTTAATCATGTTTCTGGGATATACAACAAAATCATTCACCAAAACAAAGTCCTCAACAAAACACACAAATGAACTGAACCAGGAATTCAAATTGTCTTCTTAGAGAAGAACCCAAAAAAAAAATGGAGGAACAAGAACTCACTTGTAACTCCACAGTGACAGCAAGGTCCTTGCTTACCCATATCTCTCTGTGTATTTTTTTTTTCAGAAAAAAAAAACTTTTTCCTCGAGTGAAGGAAATTAAAATTAACAGAAAATTTACAAAAATTAAGAACTGAAAAAAGGATGTCAAATTAAAATTCTCAAAAAAAATTGTTTTGTTATGTTCAAGCTTTGTACAGGCAACTGGGTCAAGACAAGGCTTTTTCTCTCTTGGCAGCAAACCCAGAAACCAAGTTTACCAAAAAAACAGGAAAAGAGCAAAAGCCAAGAGACCCAGAAGAGAGCTGGTTGTTGTTGTTAAGAGTGTTAGAATTAAAAACATAAACAGCAAAGAAAAAAAGAAAGAGAAGTGAAGAGATTTTGATGAGTAATTTTCAGCTTGGAATCTGTACAATCCAATGGAGAGGAGAAGAAAAGACCATTTAGAGAGGAATCTAATAAATGGCTGTGAAAAAAGAGGAGAAGGAAGGTGAAATGTGAGGAAAGCAAAAGGAAGAGGAAGAGAGAGAGGTGTTGGTGTTTTTGTGTGTATATATGTGACCTTCTCTTTGTTAGTCTTTGTTGTTTTTGTTTTTTGTTTTTTTTTGTGTGTGTGTGTGTGAAAAGTAGTAAATATTTGAGCTTTTTCTTTCTTTCTTTTATTTTTTTGTTTTCTTTCTCTTCTTTCTTTGCTTTCTTTTTTAGTTTCTGTGGTTTTTTGCCTTGTTTTGATTGTTAATATTAAATGAAAAAGATTTCAACTTTCCTTAATTTCTTGCGTTAAATATTAGGTCTTTTTAACTTCCAGTGAGGGAGTGAAGGGTACACAGTAATATCCAGAGGGGGATATTATTGGCCATTTTCTGTTGACTGTAGACTTTTCTCCCTTGTTTGCCTCTCTGTAAAAAATACTTAAAACAACCCAATTAGTATTAAAAAGAACCCAATTACTATAAATTAATACGAACATGGAAGGATAAGAAAGAAAAGACTGGATGGTGTGATCTTACTGGCTACTATTAATGAAAAAATTTTTAAAGAGGAAACAAAGGAAGTAAGAAAAAAAATAAAACAGAAAAGAATAGGGAAAGGTTTGGCAAGAGAACAAACAAAAGGAAAGTGGAGAAACAAAACAAAGAAGGGGCATTGGGTTTTGGTTGGTTTTCCTTTAATATTTAAAGGATATAATCTTGTTCTGTCAAGAGAAAAAAAAAAAAGAAAGAGAAAACTCTTTTGTGTGTTATTATGTGATGACAAGATGTTGATATGTGTATACTATATACTATTAAGGAGGTCTTTTTCCATAAAGAACAAGCCTTAAAGTCACCGCCCCGCGTGAGGATTCGTAGTTACAACAATATTTGGCATCCTTTGATTTGCTTAATCAAATTTTCACAAAAGGGACCCACCTAGCTCAATTTTGCCTTTTAGTGGCTCATCACAAATAATATCAAAAATTGGTGATCAAGTGGCTGGAATCCTAGTTCAATTTCACCTTCCTGTTAGTTTTTACTTTTTGCACCATTTCCTATTGTAAATTATTACTATTAAAAATCCATGAAAAAATGAGTCATTATAATTTCACTTCACCAAAGTTTTTCTTGGAGGATATTTTACATTTTTTGGTTGAAATTGGAAAAACAAATGTAAAAGAAAAAGGACAAAGTGTTGTGTCCATGACACATAGTGGATATCCCATGAATTTGGCCCATTTAGGATGCCTTTTGGAGTTAACCTAGCTAGTAGCTTTGTGGGGAGGGTAAAACTAATCCAATTCTTCCCTTGAAAAAAAGAAAAAAAAAACTTGGTAAACTTGGGGCATTTATTATATAAGCCATTATTTCTGTGGCTTGGTTCCATGAACAGATTTTGACCTAAAACCAACTCACAAGCATGATATGAAACAGCCCATCAATCTTTTATAGACTTTCACCAAAGCATATATACTAATAGGTCAATGACATTAAAGGTCATACTCATAGCATTACATCACCAGCTTGAATTTGATAAATTTACTTAGTGTGTCCATGACATTACATTATGTGTAACATGCTCTACACAAACTTTGTAGGCCTCTCTCTCTCAAGTGATAAATCCTTGGTACTAGAACTCCATTCAATGCGGGACTAGAACTCAGAAATTTCTCTATATCTTTTGATTACCAATAGAAGATCAAAGCAAAAGTCAATAAGATAGACCTAATCAAAAAGTTTGTTTTACCATAACAATGGTTACCCTATTTTTTAAATGGCAAACACTCATTGACAATAGCATTTTCAGGGAGAAGAAAGAGGCAAATGATAGTGGACAATGGAGAGAATATATATATATATATGCACAAGAGCTAATTTGTCTTAGCCAAATAAGGACACTTTCTTCTTTGTTCACTCTCATCCTTGATTAGTGTAATTGAAATTTAAAGAATAGTTCACTTGGCATTGAAGAAAAGACTTGACTAGCTCGTAAAAAAACAGTCTTGACTCGTGCCAGTAGTATGTGTTCCATCATAGCCACCAGTCCTATGCCTAGCGACCAGTGCTACTTCCTAGTCCCTTCCATCCTTCCATCATTCACATCTTTCTATCAACAGTCCCCTTTTTTATTTTCAAAAAATATATAATTAGTCTTTATGATGTTAATTAATCCCAATCAACGAAAAATATACACCTTTAGCACTCCCAAAAACAAAAAAAAAAATTGCTTAATAATTGTAGCTAGGTAGTGTGAGATGCATGACATTATACCCCACGATGAATATATATGTCAGGGGACAATAAATAAATATGATGCCTCTTTTCAAACAAACTTTAGAAAACACACTTTTCTCAACCAAAAAACACATTATTATTTTTTTGGGGTTCTTCAGATTTTTTTTCCCTCGAGGATTATAGATTTTTAATTAGGGAGATCCTATCATGGTAATTAACATCATTTGAAGTAACATATTTCGAAAGTAAACTTTGGAAAGGCATCATTCACCTATAAGATATGTATTGTATGTTTATAAGCCATATCAATTAGATTATTATATTGATAGAGTCCACTATATATTGGAAAGGTATTCCGACACTTCCAAAGACTTTTTTATTTGCGCATGTTCTTGTTAATAATTTATAAATTTATCTCTAAAACTATACGATGTGTTAGCTTGGCAATTACGAAGTGAAGATAAAAATTATGTTGCATACATAAACGTAATATTCATGGTGATTGGCGAGTGTGATTAATTTTTGAAAATATTAATGGTACGAGAAAATAATTTTATGGTGCTCAAATTGTATATTAAGTACTAATTAGATCTCCTGGTATATCTAAACAAATTTCACAAAATAAGACAATAACTCTTCAATAAATGGAACGGAAGACTATTACCCATAAATTCTAAAACTAGATGATCGAGAAGAGTCTAATCATATTTTTAAATTGAATTGGTTGAAATATATCTATTTAACAACTATTGAAACATGGAATATTTTTAAATTGAATTGGTTGAAATATATCAATTTAACAACTATTGAAACATGGAATATTTCATGAAACATTTGAAATTCAGTGTAGACAACATTGGCTGCCAAAGGGCCACGGCAGAGGCTGGTTGAAACCACGTGGCAAGGCACAGAAAAGCTATGTGTCTCTAATTTCATCAGAGAAAATAAAAGCTATATTTAATATATAATGCAGGAAAAGAAAATTACTCTCCAGTATATACAACCCATGAATAATTAATTTTTCTTCTTCTTCTTACATTTATTTCGTGGAAACTGATGATGTTCTAATGAAAACTCTAGACGAACTAGCAGGAGCAAAAAAAACCTAAGAAGAATGACCACAATTGAAACTCGCTGCTGCCGTTAATTAATTAAAAAAGCTTTTTAATGGATAATCATTAATTATTGTGATACTTTTTGCACAAAGTTTCTGTTTTTTAAGGATTTTTTTCATTTTGAATAAATATATAAGATTTACTTATTTAACTTCAGTTTTCCTGGAAGGATACACACACCACCTGCATAATGCCAGGATATTTGTATAATTTATTTAAAAGTAATTAAATTAAAGTAGCAGAAGATTTCTAAAAAATGAAAGCTAGTTGCCAACACATATGTGCCTACAATTAAACTTGACTTCTACTATCTTCGAGGTGAAAGTTGGATTGGTTCATAATGATAAGACGAAACGAAATGTTGTAAGCTTGGTATATATTACTATTTCTTTAGAAAATCTCTATGTACTAAAAAACGAAAATTTCCAAGATAGAATATTGTTTTCTACATAATCCCATTAGTTTAGAATTTCTCCATATACCAAGGCAGCTTCTTTTTTTAAAAAAAAAAAAAGAAACACTAATCATGCGAATGTCTATTTAATTTTCATAAATTAGTTTTTGGAAGAATTGGCAATATATCACCAAAAAATAATTTAGATTTGGTAGGTACGAATGACATAGGTGGTCCGGAACATAAAATGACCAAAGTTGCAACATGGACCAGAAGTACTGTTTGTATAGCTAGGGTAACCATAAAGTCACGATTGACTCCTGGTGTGCTTGGTGATTAAAATTATGAAGGATATCCAACCTGAAAAGCACAAAAGAAAATGGATAGTGGGCGATGATCCTTGTTTAGATCTAGTTCTAAACATAAACTTGAACCAAACTGTAATTAGTGAGCACTAATGGTGCTAAAGATTCGAAATATGAAAGTGCTGATGAGGATCAACAGTAATAGAGACCAAAGCTGACTTGGTGGCAGTGACTTAGCTAGTGGCATAGAATAAAGCCAATGGTAGGGAAAAATTTGTTGAAAACAATCGCATGCAGGCGGACTATAGCAATTTGTCTATATTTTCAGTTTAGGTTGGAGTATTTGTTAGTGCAAATATTGCTCAAAGAAGTGATGGACTAACTATGGTGGCCATTGTCTATATATATTGATGTTATTTCTGTTGGTGGGCATAGCCATTCTTCTTTTTTCAAGGTGAGGTGGGTCTAGCAATTGATCATGTGTCAAAGATTAGGTATATTATATATATAATAGAATTTCTCTTGGGTTTGTAGTTTTAAAGAGTATGTCCTTGGTTTTTTTTTTTTCTAGACCAAACTTGGGGGTTAATTTTCCGACTTAGGAAATTTGTAGTTGACCTAGTTTTTCTCTGGCCAACAGCCAATTAAATTGTTCCAAATATATGCTGGAAGGCAATCAAGGCCTAAAAGTAACTTGGATTAAACTATTGCTTCCATTATGTTGTTCTTCTCTTCATTTAAATGAAGTGGTTGGGATGATTGCCAAGTAAGTAGTTTGTAAGTATTTGCAATTAAGTTTGTATTTCTTTTTCTTTAGTGCATATGTATCTATCTCTCTTTTTTTTAGAAGCTTAACTAGTAGTGTTTTTTGAGAGTTTAAATGAAACGCCCCGACCCGATTTACCGTACACAGTAAACCCGAGCCGGAACTGTGACAACCCAACAAAATAAACCCAAGCATACAGTGTGTATAACAAAAACTCGGGCTCGACAGCCCATCATAATAAACCACAATACGGCCCTACGGCCCAACATCAATATTAATAAAACCGGCCCAATGGCCCAATAATAGAAAAACTATGCACAGCGGAAGACTTTAGACTCACATGACACTGTATGCGACACATGCAATCTATGGATCCAAGCC
>JAKUCV010002412.1:0-36115 GCA_028386065.3 Turnera subulata
TCCCTTTGTTGCCTATTCCTTAATTGAGTCTAGGAGGTAAAGAATAGAATTGCTAAAACCCATTGTTGTGTTTGTACTTCTTTGTTGTCTAATCCGGTGCAGAGATTAGAAGGTGAAGGAGACTTACTCGGCGAGTTTGATTGAGATTGACGATCGGGACGAACAGATAGTTACGGAGGTGGAACTAGTGGATTCTAGGCTGTTGCCGTATCATTTATGCATGGAAAAAAAATTCAAGAGCAAGTTAATGAGCTCCTTATCAACTTTCCTCAACAAATTAACATTAATTAGCTAGCACGATTTGTTAATAAAGAGAAGAGCTATAAACTATAAACCATGGAGACCAAGAAGCGTAATTGCAGTATTTCCTTCTGATCAATACTCCCACATCTAAGTGCTTCACCGACCCTTCCTGATCCATTTCACACCTGAAAAAAGAGAAGCTATAAACAATAAACCATGGAAGACCAATGGTACCAATGATGTCTTCCCTGTTATTTCTATATAATCCTACCCTCCCTTCAAAAAAACATTAAACCCAAACTTCTCGAGTAGCTAATCTACATGTGGAATGTGGCCAACATCCTGAGCATTACAGAAGAATATTCAAAAGTGCCACAACCATAAATAACTTGTAAGGTAAAAGGGGATTGCTAGGATTCGAACCTGGCAAAAAAAAAAAAAACTTGTAAGGTAAAAATACAAAAAGGCCAACTACGAAATTATCAGTATGCATCTTAGAATTTTCCACTAACCTGGCGACTTATACAATGGCCTGAAAATAAGAACCTTCAGGCACCCCCCAATCCCATAGAGAATCTTAGCCTGGAAAGTGAAATTCTTCCCTAAAGTAACATCTTTAGCCACAAAAGTTATATAGTATTTTCTACCAGCACAAGACGAGAAGTTGGCTTTCTTAAGCCTCACGAATTCCAGTTTCGGCTTGACCTACACCACCAAAAAAATTTACAAAAAAAATTCAATTGTGTAAGGAAGAAACAAACAGTAAAAATAAAATTTTTTTAAAAAAGAAAAAGAAGCCAATTTCAATATATAATACTGGGTCTGCATTGTTTTGGGCAATAGCGTGGTCCAGGGGTCTGATTGAGCCAATAAAGGCATCGGGAGAAACCTCGATATCGAAATCCTAAACACATAATTACTAGAAAAATTTCAATCAGTTAGTGTTTTCATAAGCTGGTGAGGCGCTCTGTGGGTTTTCTTTCTTTGTTACAGGTTTTCGTGTTGCATATTCTCAGTGTCACTGAATTTTGTGGGTCATGTTCTGCTAGTCTAACATGACTTTGTAATTTCTCTGTAAATATTTTTTTTCAATTAAATAAAGTTCATCGTTTAGAATAAAAAAAATACACATTATTTCATATATAATAATAATAATTTCTAACCAAAACCAAAATATGAAGTAAATATTGTATGGAGGAGAAACCTTGCACAGACAAAATGCATATCAATATATGGCAAATTTGCAAGAGATATAAAACAAACAAAAAAAAAAGAAACACGAGGAAGGAATTATTGTAACGAAAATTTAATTACATAATTAAATTAATTACCTCAGACTCGGCAATTTGGTTCATATAGGCGAAGACCTTTTCACGGGGCTTGTCGCCGTCATCGTAATACACAACATATAAATTGTAAAGCCAATGCTCCTCCTCCACGTCGTCGCCGATGCCTGAGAAAATACTGTCGCCCGTAGTCGTACTTACTTTCGAAGACGATGTGACCCTCAGGGCCCACTACTAATTTCCAGCCTAATTTCCATCGGTGGATCTGATAGAGAGTGGATGGAAATCACCTATTTCCATCTAACTTCCATCTAACGAGGTAAATGGAAAAAACCTTCATGGAAATTTAACATTGGATGGGAAGTGGATGGAAAAATTCCATCCACAACGTTAGATGGAAAAGAGATGGAAACTTTCAATGGTAAACAGATGGAAAATGAATGGAAATCATATGTGATGCAAACCAACCATAAGTGGGTCCCACACGGAATCAGAATCAGGTCCAGATACTACAATTTAGATATAATAAATATCTAATCCAAATACAATTTACTTTTTTTTGGGATAATGCAAATTCCTCTAATAATTATTTTAAAATTAAAACAATATGTGCCGGATCATAAATTTATATTATTCTAATAATTATTTTTTTTATGAGAAACATTGACAGCAATAAAGAAACTTAACTGATTCTTTATAATCAGGTAATAAAAGAAACGATAAAGGGAAAATAGTATACATAACTGGAAACAACTTACAATTCTTTTTACATCGATATTACAATTTACTAACAGAAGAATAACCTGGAAAACATATCAAGATGGAATATAAACAAAGAAAATACAATGGAGAAGCACAATTTAACGAAGGCTACTAGCAAAACACAATTTGACCCCTCTATTCCGAATAACCACAAACTCCAATAACCAAGAGCTCACTGCCTCGCCGGGATCTGAGCTCGGATTCCAGAAACTCCGTCTCCGGCCAATGCATTCCCCACCAAGCCTTCCAAATCTGCCACAAAACCCACAATTGAACACACAACAACCACAACTCAACACATCAAACACGTATCTGAGAGGGAAAGTGTTAAATCCAACTAAAATCAACCAAAGAAATGAAGAACATGGAAAAGGGTAACAGATCCTTACCCCTAGTTTCGTTGCCGCCGTCAATAACTCCTGGGTCGCGGTCGAGACAACCTCGACACCTCGCCTGGAAGTCGAACCCGCTCGAGACAACCTTGAAACAACCCAGTACGGCTTGGACCCAAACCCGAGCCTCGTTGTTTCCCTTCGCTAAACAGAGATGGCCTCTTGTTATGTGTATGTGTGTATGGCGAAGAGAACGAAGTAGAAGAAGAAGAAGAAGAAGAAGAAGAAGGAGAAGAAGAAGAAGAAGAAGAAGAAGAAGAAGAAGATGTGTGAAGGCTAGCAGGAAGAAGGAGACGGCGGAAAGAGAGGAGAAACAAAGAAAATGAAAGAGAGAGTGGGGGTATGGTAGGTTTTATGAGAGGGGCTAACCCTATTTTGTGAAATGACGTAGTTTTAGAATACAGCTCTTAATGTCGTTTCATTGGCAAACCAAACCAAAACCTCGTTGTTCAAATCAAAACGACACAACTCCGTAGCAATTACCTTTATAAATTTATTTCAGAAATTTTACCCAGATAGTAATTCAGTCATTTAAATCTCACATTAAATCCATCTTAGAAATAAATCAAATGGAAATTCTAAGATAAAATGACTGCCTCCCTAATAAAAAAAATAAATGACTTTCACCCTAATCAATTTGTTGTTGGGTTGTTTTTGAATTTGTCTGATTTAGGTTGCATAAAAATTATGTTTATGAAAACATGAGATCCAATATTTTTACAATAAAATTAGTCGTCCAAGTAGGTATAAGAGTTATAGTGCCTCATGAAGATGGAAAAATTATGATTAATATCCTCAAGAAGAACTACTGAGTAAAGCACAAGGTTTCGACACCTTATCATTACGGGTGGACAAGATGAGATTTACAATCAAAAAATAAAAAGGATATTGAAGAAGACGTAAAAATTATTTGAGAAATCTCTATTTAAAGTAGTTTGTCTAATTAAAAAAATATCTAGTGAAAGTCTTAATGAGGTAGGAAACATATCAGGGTTAGCTTAAAGGGATACAGAATCATATAAGCCTGTTTCACACAAAAAATATAAACTAAAATTACAAGAATAGAAAATATACAATAAAAGAAACTACTTAAGGCATTATTTCCAAATTTTATGTAGATGGACTTGTAGAGTGACAAAGTTATAAATTTAATAATGATGGATTAAGATAAAAAATTTTATCTATGCAATATAATTCAAAATAAAATCCCACATAATAATTAATTAACCTTTTGAACATGTTTAACCATTCTTGAAAGGTTGGCAACACTTACAAAACTTAAATATTATAGGTTTGTTCAGTTGTATAAAATATTTTCTCTCTTCTAACTGTATTTTTTCTATTATTTTTCTAGTTTTAAATTCTATTAGAAATTAGAAAAAAATAAAATATGTTCATTTGAAAAAATTAGAAACACTTGTTATTAAAAGAAACATGGACGAAAGAATGTAAAAATACAAAAATAGAAAAAATGGAAGAGATGCGGATCAAAATATAGATTAGGATTAAAGGAAGGTTATTGGTTAAAAAAAATAAAATAAAACAAGATGAAATTTAATAAGCTAATTCTAATATGGCCAAAACTTTTCCTAATTGGGTAATTAACAACAAAAACTCTGAAAAAGAAGTAAAAATACAGTGAAATTTATATAGTTAAAGTTCTAAGCATGCCCAATATACTTTAAGGTGTTAAATGGTGTAATTTCAACTGAGCATTAAATTGATGTAAAGTGTATGATATAGTATTTTTAATTAACGATGAAGAACAAAAAGTTTAAATCAAAATTTAGCAGGAAGATGGAATGTTATATGATTGATGAGAAGCTTAATGTAATACATTATAAGCAATTTAGAGTATAAGACAAATAACCTTGTTCAGTGTTGTAAAAGTAAATTTACAAGTGTATGATATATTATTTTTAATTAACGATGAAGAAGATAAAGTTTTAAAATGAAAGTTTTAGTAGTTAAGGAAGATGGCATGTTACATGATTGATGAAATGGTTAATGTACGCAAATTAGAGTATAAGACAAATAACTTTGTTCAGTAAAAATAAATTTACATAGAAATATTCATTAAATTTCAACGAGCTTTTAAATTGATGTAAAGTGTATGATATAATATTTTTAATTAAAAATGAAGAGGATATAGTTTTATAATCATTAAAATCAAAATTTTAGTAGTAAAGGAAGATGGAATGTTACATGATAATGAGAAGATTAATGTAATACATTATAAGCAGATTAGAGTATTAGACAAATAACCTTGTCCAGTGTTGCAAAAAATAAATTTACATAGAAATATTTATTAAGATTAATTTTATAAATTCGTGACCAATTCCCATTTGTAAATTTTCCAATCAAAATGCTTTATCAGAAAATGCCAATTTACATAAAAACAAAATTCACAATTAGAAAAATAGAAACAATGTGAGTGGAGGGAACATAGCGCGCCTTGTGCATTTCAAATTTCTATTGGGCGCCAGAAAAAAACAGCAAAGGAAGATATGGGTTGGAGCCAAAATTTTTCCATCCAATTCTAAGTTAGATGGAAATTGAATGGATCCTTGCATCCATCCCACTTTAGGTTGGATGGAAATCAAATGGAAAAAATATTGTAAGATGGGTCCTTATTTTTGGATGGAGATCTGATGGAAAAATAATGGTATTTCATTTCAATGGCATAAAGATGGTAATTGGATGGAAATTTCCATTTGGAGGTTTTGGATGGAAAATGTTGGATGGAAAATGGGCTGGAAATTGGTAGTGGCCTTCCTCCACCTCCTTCTCATCTACCTTATGACGTGTTGCAGGAGGAGGAGACTGCAAATCCATGGAAGCGGAAGTGGAAGTCATGGATCGCCAGAGGGATAGACGATTCGACGTCGTGTGCGACTGCATGCGCTTTTTCTCTTCTTTTATTTTTGGATTTGGATTCTCTCCTGTACAGTATTCAACAAGAGAGATCCTGTTAAATAAATACCGTTGATTTGTTTAATCAATGGCCCTAAAATATGTAAGGTAAGAAAAACTAAAAAAAATTAAATAAGGTAAAAATAAATTCTCACCAATGATTTTGAAAATCATGGCCACGATTCAACGAACAGGACATAACTTTACAGGAGAGGATCTCAATCCTTTATTTTTAGGTTTGGTTTTTAATGCGGTTTTTATATGGGTTTTCATTTCGTTCCTCCTGGGCTTAATTTGAGATTCATCTGGACCTTCTTATTATTAAAATATTGGCTTAACATAAAAACTAATTGAGACTGTTATCAGACAGAGGGATTGAGTTCCCATGTTTGATCCAAACATTTTCAATATGTATGTGTTCCACAACTTGTTGGCTCGATTCTTTTTATGGAATGAGTTTTGGAATCCACAGTGGAATTATCAATCGAAAGCTCACACTCACAGCTCAACGCATCGCAGATCGTTGGCTGACTTTGATATAGTTTCTTCCACGAAGGATATTTTATTCTTTTTTTTTATATATATACTAATCGAGATAAGGATATTTTATTTTATGCATGAAAAAGGTTCCTCATACAAAACTAATATAAGAAATACCAGTCAAGACCAATAAGAAGAGAAAGAGTAGAATATTATTGAGTGCTGTCTCTGATAGACTCGGTTACAAGTGTTAGAACAATGCCCAAGTTAAGCTTTTTTTCTTGCTTGACTTGTACAGCAAGCAACCCTACTTGGAGTTAAGCATAGATTATAAGAACGCTACCTACAAACTTGAGAGATTTTAGTGATCTATGCTATGGCAGAACCCAACAAGTCTATCCGATCTTCCCTCCACGATTTTGACGACTCCTGACTGCTTTATAGGATGGACTCCCCTCTTCAAAATTTGCCTTTCATCAGCGCGCAGTAGTACAGTGCTAACTCATGAGTCATTATTCAACAACATATAGAAGCGTAAGTCCTTCTCAATACTTCTCATAGCAAACAAATACACTATTAAGATCTACCCATCTTCCAACAAATTGATCTAAGAGTCATTCCCCATGCACCAAAAGTTTTTAAAGTTGCAGTACAGTTCTAAGGGACGGATCCAGGAATATTTTCCAGTGTAGGCAAAAAATTAAACTATAAAAAATCATTCTAAATCTTATATATATAAGAATTACATTGTAAAATGCACCTTCTCTTCCAAAAAATTTAAAATTTTTGCACGAACCTTTAAAATGTAATTAATATTAATCTCGATAATAAGAATGTTAATAATAATAGACCAAAATATCCTTATATAAAATTTTTAATTACAAATTTTTTCCTATCTAACAATTTAGTGATGGGTTCTATTGGGAAGTTAAACAATAAATGACCATGGGAATTTTAAAGCCTCTAATAATTTGAAACAAAAACAAAAAGCATGGAACCAACTTATATTTTGGAAGAGGGACAGAGTATTAAAATTAATTAAATACTACAATTTCTCTCTATGTATTCTCATATTTTGAAAATGATAAATAATTTATTTATTTTCAATACAATCAAATAAATTTTGGGCTATTTAATGTAATTACATAGTTATTTAATAATTTATAGACCATCGAATTACAATGTTTTATTATTAGAGTGATATTTAGAAATTTTTGGTGTATATTAAATAAACCATTAAAAACTATAAATGTCAACTTGAAAGAAAATTAAATCAGTGCCCAAGATGAGTTCTATTAAACCATTAACTTCTAACCACGATCCGATCAATTTGGCAAGAGATTAAAATTTTATTCCCATCTTAATCTATTTATCTAAATAGATATTGAAAATTAAAATTGAGTAATTTGCAAATTTATGTATTACTGGTTATAACCATCACGATGAACCTAAATAATGAATGAAAGATTGAAATCTAGAATAGAAAAAAATTTAAAAGGAGAATTGTTGAGCGGCCATTTACTAAATTTTTAAAGATAATAGATTGTATTTCTAATAATAAAAAGCTTTACTATTTGAAAACAAGGACTAATCAGTATTTTAAATTTTATTGATAGGTTTTTTTTTTTTTTGATCCTAATGAGTGTCCCAGCTCGACAAGCCAGACTAATCTCATCCGTGGCCCGACACCCAATCTCGCTTCCCGGGCATTTAGCCTAAGACCACGAGCGGGGTCCAACATATTTAACCACTCCCAACAGGTGCATTTTCCATACCTCCACGTTTCTCCGGATCGAACCCGGGACGTGTGAGTTAAGGGGTCGCAGCATGCTGGACCACTGCGCCAACACCTTGTTGGTAAATTTTATTGATAGGTGAAATAAATTAACCAAATCTTTTGGGATTCTATAATTAGTTAGCAGGATAATACTTTTAATGGAAATGAGTGTAGGCAAAATAGAGTAATTAAAATTTTGGGATAGAAAATAATAAGGAAAATATTTTTTATTATGGATGCCAGTGTAGTCACCAGCCTACGGTGACTACACCGTGCGTCCGTCCTTCTAAGTCAAGAGTCGTTATCCAACCTAATTAAAGAAGTTGTAAGTCTAGCATTCCTACTCAATACTCCACTCGCCGATCCTTTCGGGTCCACTCTTGCATGCCCCAACGACATCAACCAACACATTTTCAAATTCAAACAATATAATCTACCCACCATATGTCTTCAAACTCCTCAAAATCCCAAGCCTTCCAAATCCAACCACCTGTCCATCTTTGCACCACAATTCCTAAAAATTATCCCACTCTAGAAATAATCCTTAGGCTCTAATGACTCAGAAAATCACTTTCCGAAGACTCTTCCCGAAATTCCGAAGATTCTTAGCTTCAAGAAAAGAAAAACCTAGGCAAACCCTCTCTTTCCCGACTTTCCAAAGCTATAACCTCATGGGTAGAAGAAAACCTGGCAAATACAAAAGGATAAAGACCTTAATTACTCCAAACCTCCGTTCACATGATTCCTCCTTGTCTGATCACATTATTACAAGAACGGATTCGAAGCCCTCTTATCTCCCCCACCCTACTATAACCTCAATGGCTAAAAGAAAACCACGCAATTAATACAAAAGGATAAAGACCTTAATTACTCCAAATCTTTGTTCACATGATTCCTCCTGTCTGGCCTATATTATCACAACAACAAATCTAAGTCATCTTATCTCCCCCACCCTACGTCTTGCCTGTCATTTACGATAACCCTATCCTCCCCTCCTTTAAGGTTTAATCCTACCGAAGTTTGAATGAAAAATGCCTATAACCATAAATAAAAGAACAGAAAGGGGAGCTATAAAGTTGTTACTATGCAAACAAAAAAATTAGATGTTTTTTGATGGAAATAAACTCCTTTGATGACCCTAGCCCATAGGGTGCCTGGGTTAGTCACAAGTCGCCAGACCTGTTTAGTGGGCATGGCCTTGTTGAACAATTTCAAGTCTTTGGAGCCCATTCGACCAAGGCCCTTTGGAAGTGTAAGCCGCTCCCAGTTTACCCAGTGGATGGCATCGTCTTCGCGATTATAACCCCACCAGAACTTGCACACTCTTTTATTGAATTCCTAAAAAAACTTTTCTGGAGCATAAAACAAGAAATTGTGTAGTTAGGGATAACAATAATGACTGATTTGATGAGTGTTTCCCTCCCCGTTGCGTAAAAAGAAAAGCTGCTTCCAGGCAGTCTTCTGGTCTACTCTTTTCAAGAGGTATCTCATTGCCTCCATCTTTGACCTCCCCTATTTAATTGGGAGTGCCAAGTAAACATCCTGTTTGTCAGCCCCCCTTATCCCAGTCTTCTGGTCTACTCTTTTCAAGAGGTATTTCATTGCCTCCATCTTTGACCTCCCCCATTTAGTTGGGAGTCCCAAGTAAACATCATGTTTGTCAGCCACCCTTTTCCCTAACCAATTAGCCACAACTTCTTGCACAACACTTGGCATGTTTTTCTGAAAAACCACACTCGATTTGTCAAAGTTTATCCGTTGCCCAGATACCCTACAATACTCATCCAGGATAAGCATCAGCTGATCTGCTTTTTTATTTTTTTTGATATAACGATGAGCTCTTTATTGATCAGAAGGTGGGTTATAGAATGTACAAAGTAAGCCCTGCATGAAGAAAAGCAGGGGAGGACAAGTTTAATACACTGTTAGATGACAATTAGAACCTTTCCAACTCTTCAGAGAGTCAACAGTAGCTGGAAGATTAGAGAAGTGATAGGGAAAAGAGGGGTGATTGGCTTTAATCCAGGTGATGGTTCGAAGCAAGACGATATCAAAAATGCGCTCCCAATCAATCGCCTTGCTGGAAAAAATCAGATTGTTGCGTGCCAGCCAGATCGACCATATTGTGGCGTAGAAGATGGTAAGCCATGACGATCGAGAGGAGGAGCTGCCGGCCAATGAGAACCATTGAGCGAAGAAGGAAGCGAAGTCATAGGGGACACACCATTGGATGCCCCACCATCGGCAGATTTTGTTCCAAAGAGACCAGGTGGCGAGGCAGTGGATGAAAAGATGAGAAGACGACTCAATTGAAAGGGAGCAAAAGGGGCACCGATGAGAAGACGACATGGAGTCTGCTTGGCAAAGCCCTCTAGATGACTTGAAATCCATTGTATGCTCACCGATGTCACACACTGCATCACCCAAAAAATCCACCTCTCATGAGGATAAGATAAATTCCAAGAAGCTCCATTCTATCCAGTCATATGTCTTATGTCTTATTCATGTCAATTTTAATGGCCATATGTAAGGTGTTCTTTTCCTTGGCCAATCTCAACCCATGGTAGGTCTCATGAGCAATTAAAATATTGTCTTGGATTGCACGATTGGCCACAAAGGCGGCTTGTTCTTCTGAGATGAGGGCTGACCTGAAAGGCTTAGCCGGTTCGCCATGATTTAGGCAGCCTCCTAACCATTGAAAAACAAGTAGAAAACAATTCCTGCTCTCAGCCATCGTACTCACATACAAGAAGCCAACCATAATAGCCCATTAAAATCCAAAATTTATAGACGAATCTAGAATAATTAACTATTGAAATTGAGATGGCAACCTAAGATTTGCAAAAGGCAAAGATTTCAAACTAAAACCGCACATAAAGCTAGATATTAATTATAGAAATTGCGAGTACAAACACTGGAAAGTGTCTCATAGCAAACAAATACACTATTAAGATCTACACATCTTCCTCCAACATATGAACTTAAGAGTCATTGCCCATGCACCAAAAGCTTTTGAAGTTGCACTACAGTTCCAAGTCAAGAGTCGATATCCAACCTAAATTGTAAGTCTAGCATTCCTACTCAATACTCCACACCTAAGTGCGTGGCCGATCCCCTCGGGTCCATTTCACACCTGCAATAAAGAGAGAAGATACAAGCTATAAACCCTGGAGCAAGAAACCACATAAACAACAGAGGGACAGACAATAAGAGAGAGCAATACAGTCCACGAAGGAATATTTTCCAAATCCCACCCCCGCCTTTGCATGCCCCATTGACATCAGCCGACACATTTTAAAGTTCAAACAATATAAATCTACCCACCCTATGTCTTCAATCTCTCCTCTCAAAACCCAAAGCCCTCCAAATACAGCCACCAGTCCATTTTTGCACGACAATTCCCAAAAAATCGTCCCCCTCCACTCTTCCCACTCAAGAAAAAATCCATAGGCTCTGATAACTCAGAAAATCACCATCACTCACACCTCCTGAAATTCCGAAGAAAAGAAAAACCTAGGCAAACCCTCTCTTTTCCGATTTCCCAAAGCTATAATCTCAAAGGGTAAAAGAGAAACTCACAAATACGAAAGTATAAAGACCTTCATTCACATGATTCCTCCCAGTCTAATCACATTATTACAACAACAAAATCGAAGACATCTTATCTCCCCCACCCTACTATAACCCCAACGGGTAAAATAAAACAGCGCAAATACAAAAGGATAAAGACTTTAATTACTCCAAACCTTCGTTCATATCATTGCTCCATGTCTGACCACATTATTACAACAACAAAATTCGAGCAATCTTATCTCCCCCACCCTACTATAATCTAAATTGGTAAAAGAAAACCTTCACCACACGATTCCTCCCTGTCTGACCACATTATTACAACAACAAAATCGAAGTCATCTTAACTGCCCCATCCTATGTCTTCCCTGTCATCTCCGACAATCCTACCCTTCCCTCCTTTAAGGTTTAATACTACCAAAGTTTTGAATTAAAAATTCCTATAAGTTATAACAATAAATAAAAGAACAAAAGCGGCAACTATAAAGTTGTTATTATGCATACAAAAAGGTTAGATGTTTCTGCTGACCTGCAGACTTATACAATGGCCTGAAAGTATAAACATGAATAAGCCCTTTTGCTCCCCAAGCGCGAATCTTAGCCTGGAAGGTGAAATACTTATCGGAAAGAACATGTTTAGCCACAAAAGTTATATAGTACATAAAACCAGCGCAACCCGAATAGTTGACTTTCTTAAGCGCCTCGAATTTTAGATCCGGCTTGTCCTGCACCACCAAGGAAGATAGAAAATTTCAATGCAAGTAAGTAAGAGGAAGAACCAAACAAGAAAAAAAAAACAAGAAAGAGAGAAAGAAAAGAAGAAATACATATATATACCTTGTCTGCATTGTTTATGTCAATAGCGCGTTTCAAGCACTCCAAAACGAACTCGCGGTCATCCTCATAACGTTTCAGGTCCAAGGGTTTGATTGAGCCATAAAAGGCATCGGGAGAATCCTCGAGATCGAAACCCTAATTACATAAATACACAATTATTTCGTATGTATAAAAAAAAATTTCTTCAACCAGCAGCAGCAACAACAACAACAAATGTAATAAATATGTATGGAAGAGAAAAAACAACAAACATTTAACAATTAATGACCTCAGATTCGGCGACATGCTTCAGATAGGAGTCGATCTTTTCCTGGGTCGTGTCGTCCTCAACATGGAACATGACTTGGGTACCGTAGAGCACATAATCGTCGTCGTCGTCGGGTGGGAAAAGAGTGTCGCCGTAGTCGTAAATACCTTCGAAGATCCCGTAACCCTCGGGGCCTTCCTCCTTCACCTCATCATCTGTCTTATGACGTTTTGCAGGAGGAGGAGGAGGAGACTGCAGATCCATGGAAACGGAAGCGGAAACGGAAGCGAAGGCGAAGACGGATTTCCTTTATTAG
Organism: Turnera subulata; assembly: GCA_028386065.3. Lineage (NCBI taxonomy): Eukaryota > Viridiplantae > Streptophyta > Magnoliopsida > Malpighiales > Passifloraceae > Turnera > Turnera subulata. The sequence continues at coordinate 12,824 of JAKUCV010002412.1, forward strand.
GGTTTTTTTTTTCTTTTTTTGATAGGGTTTTTATTTTTTCTCTTTATTCGTTCCTTCTGGGCTTGGTCCAGTTTAAAATAATAGCATAATTTCATCTGGGCCTTAATTATTAAAATATTCGGGCGGCCCACGTATCCAAAAATTGAGGTGAGCAATCCTATGCCCCGTAGGGAGCTGTACCAATATATGTGCCACATTGACAAATATTATTTTTATTTTTTGAAAAATCATAAATATTGTTTTTTTTTCATGTTTTTATTTGATCCTTAACCTCTTAAAAAAAATTACAAATTTTCCATTATTAGTATTAAAATAATACAAAATTTGTGTTGTTTCAGAGTTATTCATTTTCCAGTATCATCGTTAAAATACAAATTCTTAATTGTTTTAGATTTACAAATAAAAAGTTAATATTGTCTTAAGGTGCACAGTGATTATTTTTCGAGATCGCCGCCAGGATTCAAACGTTTCATTTTGGTACAGGATTATAAATATATTTGTCGCAAATATCCTGAAGAGTGTCCAAGTCCACTCACACTACCACTCATGACCAAAACATCCAATAGGGAGGGACCAATATCACGATGCCTCGCTTAGAGTACTTGTATCTTTCCTTGGTTCATTATCGTAAAGTTTTTAAGTTACAGTAAAGTTCTAAGTCAAGTCATTGTTTTTTTTTTTTTGGTAAATACGAAGTTTTATTGATAAGTAAAATGCATCAGCATAAATCGGTGAAAAAGATAGTGTCATCAGGGGAGTGACCCAACTTAATCACCAAAGTACATTCTGCTAAGTGTCCAAAAGAAGTAAAGACTCACCCAATCATAATAGCAATGGCTTACATTTAGGACCCTTCCAAGCTAAGACACATTTTTTTTTGGTAAATACGAAGTTTTATTGATAAGTAAAATGCATCAGCATAAATCGGTGAAAAAGATAGTGTCATCAGGGGAGTGACCCAACTTAATCACCAAAGTACATTCTGCTAAGTGTCCAAAAGAAGTAAAGACTCACCCAATCATAATAGCAATGGCTTACATTTAGGACCCTTCCAAGCTAAGACACTAGTAGGACAAAGAGTAACAGCCGCTAGGTCGTATGGAAAGCCGGGTTGTGTGGCTTTGAACCAGAAGATTGAACGAAGAAGAATAACATCCAGCATCTTTTCCCAGTCAATAGCTTTTGCCTCAAAAATTAATCTGTTCCTTGCCAACCATAAGTTCCATACGCCAACAAAGAAAATGACCATCCAAGGAGCTCGAGCAGTTTTCAATTCCATCAACCCCATCCACTGAATAAATAAATTTTCCAGAGACCGCGGCATGCACCATTTTAAACCCCACCATGCACAAATCTTGTTCCAGAGACACCACACCGGCTTGCAATGGTTAAATAAATGGTCCTTGCTTTCAATCTCCTCTCCGCAGAATGCACATAAGGCAGCTTCCCTTGATATGATATTGTTCCTGAGAAGGATTTCCCTGGATGCTATTGCATTATTCATAGCCATCCACAGAAAGCATTCTATTTTGGCAGGAGCACATCCAATCCACACCCAAGGAGTCCCACACCCCCTATAGGACTGTCGAGATAAGAAGTTGTAACCATTCTTTACTGAATACACACCATTCCTCTCATCCATCCATCTCCATCTATCCATCATGTCCGAGTTGAGAGCTACGCTTTGCAGGCTTCCAATCATAAGCAAGGACTCCTCAGCTTCCCAAGGATATAGTCTCCTCCTCCAATTGAAGTTGTATCGAACCTCCCCATTGATAGTGCTTAAGATTTCATCTACTGTGGCATGCTTTGAGTTGGACAGGGCAAACAACCTTGGAAAATTTTCCATTAGAACCCCGTCTTCGCACCACCAGTCAATCCAGAATTTACACGTCTTCCCACTCTTGATTTCCATCATAACATTCTGGTTCAGGCCCCTGAGAGAGCTAGTACAGGGCATCCCCGAGTTAATGATATCACGCCATATCCTTGAGATTCTACTTTCAATAAATTCTGGCCACGAAGAAGAGGCTACCTGGCTTCGTTCTGAGTTTACGATCTGATGCCATTGAGGGGTTTCAGTGGTGGAAGTGTCGCAGTTGATGAACCTCCACATCCATTTGAATAGTAAACAGCGATTTTTGAGTAGAATATCTTCAATTCCCAGCCCTCCCAATTGTCTTGGCTTGGCAATTTTTGACCATGCTACCATACACATCTTTCTTTTATCCTCTCCACCGCCCCACAAGAAGCATCGCTGCAGCCTAACAATTCTCTTAGCAACCCCCACCGGTAATTTATAGATTGAGAGGTAATAAATGGGAAGGTTGCTAAGTACCGCGCGTATCAAAGTGACGCGGCCGCCCAGAGATAAAAATTTTCCTTTCCATGATGCAAGCCTCTTTCTGATTCTATCAATAATTGGATCCCATGCCCTTGCTCTGCGCATATTCTGCCCAATTGGGAGCCCTAAATAAGAAATTGGCAGGTGCTCTACCTTCCCCATTAGCATCTCAGCCAAGAAATTAATCCTTTGCTCTGAAACATTAATTCCCACTAGGCTGCTTTTGTGGAAATTGATGCTAAGGCCTGAAACTGCTTCAAAGCACCTTAAGCATCGCTTTAAGTTCAATAAGGAATCATCATCATCTGGGCAGAAAAACAAGGTGTCATCTGCAAATTGGAGCAAGGAACTAGATAAAGTGCTCACCTGGATTTCTTTCACCAATCTTGATTTAACGGCTTCTTTGAACAAACATGAGAGACCCTCCGCCACTATATTAAAGAGGAGAGGGGAGAGAGGATCCCCTTGCTTCAATCCTCTATGCGCTATGAATTCTTCACAAGGACTTCCATTCAAGAGCACCTCAAAAATTGGAGAGCTAATGCAACCCCGGATCCAGTTCTGCCATTTAACCCCAAAACCCATGGCCGACAAAATTTGCAGGAGAAAATCCCAAGAGACAGTGTCGAAAGCCTTTCGGAAGTCAATCTTCCACATCACCACCTTCCCATTCGTTTTCCTGACATGATGCACAATCTCAGAGGCAGACAATGCACAATCAAGGATTTGTCTTCCTTCAATAAAGGCATGCTGATTCCCGCTGATTATCGAGGGCAAGACGAGTTTCAGCCTTCTTGCAAGAATCTTGCCAATGATTTTGTATAGACCATGAATGAGGCACACCGGCCTATAGTCTTCAAAACCCAGTATCTCTAATTTTTTAGGGATTAGGCATAAGAAGCCACGGTTGACTCCCTTGGGCAACAACCCGGTTCTACAAAACTCCCCTACAAAATCCATTAAGTCCTGGCGGATAAACATCCAAGCTCTCTTGTAAAAATTCATATTGAATCCATCCGGGCCTGGGGCTTTGTTCCCGTCGCATTCCCATATGGCCTCCTGCACTTCTTTCTCTTCAATGGGTCTTTCCAAAGTCTGGGCTTGCAATTCAGAAATTCTTCCCATAGGGGTGTTGCCCCATTTAAACCCGTAATTTGTCGAAGTCTGAAAAATATTCTGAAAATAAACCTTAGCAGCGTCCTTTATTTCGGATGGTTCTTCAAGGACATTGCCTCCGACTTCAACCTGCCGTATAGAGTTTCTCCTTCCTCGATTGCATGCGCTCAAATGAAAGAATCTTGTATTTTTGTCACCAAGTTTTATCCAGTTTATCCTCGATTTCTGCCTCCAAAGGCACTCCTGTTGTCGCTGTCTTCGGGCAAGATTAGTTTTCCACTCACCCATCTGCTGATTTTCCTCACTATTCAGACCTCGACGATCTGTGATTCTGTCCAAACTATCAATCTTCTCCTCCAAGTCCAAGAAATCACATAAACAGCAAAGAGACCATAAGAGAACAATACAACAAGAAAAAAAAAAAAAGAAAACGCGATAATTCTCTTGATTTCCCGTCATCAATCCCTCCTATTTCCCAAATCCCAGCCCCTCTTTCGCATGCCCCAATGACCTCACCCCATACATTTTCAAATTCAAACAATATAAATCTGCCCACCCTATGTCTTCAAACTCTCCTCTCAAAACCCAAAGCCTTTCAAGCCCAACCACAAGTCCATCTTTGCCGCTTCCCCAACTCTAGAAATATTAACCATGGATGACTGGGAAAATCAACTCCTGAAATTCGAAAGACTCCTAGCTAGCATCACAAAAGGAAAACCTACACAAACCCTATCTTTTCTCTCTTTCCAAGGCTTTAACCTTAGTGGGTAGAAGTAAAGGTCGCAAATACAAAAAGAAAGATAAACCTTAATTGCTCCAAACCTCAGATTATTTATTCCTTCCTGTCTAACGAAAATATTATATATTCACCAACAACAGAATCAAACCCACTCCACTCTATGTGTTCCCCTGTCATTTCAGATAACCCTACCCTCCTTTCCAATGATAACATTAAACCCAAACTTCTCGAGTGGCTAATCTACATTTGGAATGTGGCCAACATTCTGGGCATTACAGGAGAATATTCAAAAATGCCACAACCATAAATAGCTTGTAAGATAAAAACACAAAAAAGGCAGGCCAAGTACGAAATTATCAGCATGCATGCATAGAAAAAGTTTACAAGTTTCAAGTAACAGACCTGACGGCTTGTACAATGGCCTGAAAATAAGAACCTCCTTATGCTCCCCAAGCCCAGAGTAAACCTTAGCCTGGAAAGTGAAATTCTTCCCTAAATCAACATGTTTAACCACAAAAGTTATATAGTAAATAAACCCAGCACAACCCAAATAGTTGGCTTTCTTAACCGACACTAAGTCCAGATACGACTTCTCCTGCACCACCAAAAAAAAGAAAAATCAATGTGAGTAAGAAGGAGGCTGAAACAGATAAGAAAAATAATAATTTTTTTTTAAAGGTAATGAACATATAGCAATACCGAGTTTGCATTGTTTTCTGCAATAGCGTAGTTCAAGCACTCCATAAGGTCCTGGCAATCTAACTCATTATGAAGAGCTTCCTTGTCCAGGGGTCTGATTGAGCCAATAAAGGCATCGGGAGAATCGTCGATATCGAAACCCTAAATACATATATAATAAATACACAATTATTTCATATATATAATGTAATAAATATTGTATGGAGGAGGAGAAACAACAAACAAAACGCAAATCAAATATGGCGATTTTTTTGAGAGATATAAAATAAACAAAAAAAAAAAGCAAACGCAGTCGAGAAGGAAGGAATTATTAATTGTAAGGAAAAATTTGATTAAATAATTGAATGAATTACCTCAGACTCGGCAATTTGCTTCATATAGGCGGAGACCTTTTCACGGGGCTTGTCGCCGTAATCATAATGCACAACATATAAAATGTAGAGCCCATCCTCCTCCTCCTCCACGCAGTCCAAGTCTGAGAAAAGACTTTCGCCGTAGTCGTACTTACCTTCGAAGACGCTGTAACCCTCGGGGCCTTCCTCCTCCACCTCCACCGCCACCTTCGCTTTCTTTCTTGGTGGAATTTCAGGAGGAGGAGGAGGAGACTGCAAATACATGGAACCAGAAGCGGAAGTCACCGCCGCCATGATAAATCAAATATCTTGCTCGCCGGGAGAGAGAGAGAGAGAGAGAGCGAGAGAGGATCCGTCGAAAGCGGATTCCTTTAATTAGGGTTTCCTTTCTCTCCCCTTTTTTAATGGGTTTGGTTTTCATTTCGTTAGTTTTGGGCTTTTATATAAAGAAAAAACCTGATCTGGTCCAGTCTCAATAAAAATATAGTTTCTTCTGGCCCTTCTTATTAAAATATTCAGGCGGCCCACTTATCCAAAGTTGGTTGGCTGGAACATAAAAAATTAATCGAGACTATTTTTATATTATTTTTTAAATGACCACACATTGTTCTTTTTTTTTTGGTTGTTGTTGCTTGCATGCTCCTTTTCGAAAAAGATGTTAAATGAGAGTCATTTTGGAAGTTTTGATGTTATTGATTTATTTTAAAACTGTAGGGAAAAAAATAATGATTTGCAAGTTTATTCTAAGTCCAATCGTATAAGCCTTTCCTCCTGTTAGAAGTAGAATTTTTTTTTTCTTTTTTGAGGAAAATAGAAGTAGAATTGTTGATAATACCTTTGTCGTTCTATCTATTACAATAAATTAAAAAGTAGTGAAAATGACAATTGAGGACACTCCTTCAATGTACCTTTGGACTTCAAGGGCTTGGATTGTTGAGCTACATCAATATTGCACTTTCATGGATCCGATACGATATATTATTGTAATTAATAACTAAGGTTAGGGTTACTAGGTTTATTTTTGTTATGATGTATATAAATATTTGTGATATCAATATAATAAATACATGTTTGCCACAGTCTCATATGGTAACAGAACCAAACATAAACTGTAGCAAAAAAATATGAAGACCAACTTTTCTTCTCTAGCCGGCGATAACTCCTCTTCCATTCGTTTCGAGTAAATCATCCTCCTTTTCTCATTCTCCCTATGATCTGACACATCAAATTTCGATTAAACTCACGTTCACCAATGTAACTACTTGTTGTGGCGTGCGCAATTTCTTCTCCTTATGTGTGGGTGTAAGTTCGAGCACTTTCTTGATAATTCTTAGCCCGCACCATCAAAATTTATTGCCGATGATGAGGTCAATCCAGCGTATCAAAAGTGGGCGCAATCAAGGTTAGACTGTTCTCGGGTGGATCGTTGCTTTCGTATTCGAAAGCGTCCTTCCTCAGATTGTGAGTGTCGAAACAGCCCATACAATCAAGGTTTTGAAAACTAGACTGGTGATCGAGCTGGAAAAGGTAAAAGGTTTGAAAAATCAGGTTCTAATTGGGGCTCGACAGGAATCCATTCGTAAATTAATATTTTATTATATATAAATGATTAATAATGAAAAAGGTAAACTATTTGTATATTATGACGTCTTAAAGTGTAATTTTTTTCTACTATAAAAAATTAGAAGGATAATAGTGATGAATTAATTTAATAAACATTAAATACATGATATTAGAAATTTTGGGGGAAAAAAAAAACATCTCAAAGAGGTTGACCTGGGAAATTCGGGTCCGATTCAAACAGTTCAACTAAAATCGGAAAAATCATTCGGTCCAACCTAATCCACAGAAAAGTCTTGTTTTTATGGTTCTTGAAACCCTCCTCTCAAAACCCCAAGCCTTGGACTCACTTTTGGATGTTAGTTACTGGGTATTTGTCTCCTCTCTAAGGGAGTGTTTTCTACTGGACTCTATAAGGGTATCTTGGCCCCGTATTATTTTTTATTCTTGATCTAATATAGATTTTGGGGCTCCTCCTTAAAAAAAAATAATAAAAAAAAGACCATAAGGAGAACCTACAAATCTACCCCCATCTTCCATCCTCTTTGAAATTCTCGGATGACTACCCTCTTCGAAATTTGCCTTTCAGGGCAGTACACTAACGTAATTCTAGTATTCCTTACCAATACCCCACACCTAATAGTCCGTTTGGTATAAATTTAGAATTGGAATTGAATTCAAATCATTAAAAATTTAGAATTGAATTCATTATGAAATCAATTCTCATGTTTGGTATACTTTTTAATAATGAGGAATTGAATTCAATTCCAATATTTGGTATAAATCAAATCATCAATTGAATTGCTAAAATTACTTAAGTTGTCCTTTTGTTAAAAAAAATTAAAATAAGAGTATAGGGTCATTTTTGTCATTTAGACATACCAATACTTTTCCAATGGAAATGAATTCCAAATCCGATAGATTTTGCTTGGATTTGAAATATTACCAAAATATTGATGTAAAAATAAAAATTGGAATTCAATTCCTATTTTAAGTTAAGTAGAATTATACCAAACTAAGAAATTAATTTCAATTCTTGGAATTGAATTCAATTCCATGATACCAAACGGAGGGTAAGTGCTTCACCGACCCCTCCTGGTCCATTTCACACCTGCGACAAAGAGAAGAAGTTATAAATTAACTATAAACAATGGACTAGGAAATTACATGAGTAGAAAAAAGATGATAAGAGAACAATACAGTCCAATAATAAAAAAAAAGGTAATAATCTTCCTGATTTCCCCTGTCACCAAACCTTCCTATTTACCAAATCCCAACTCTTCTTTTGCATGCACCAACCGTAAATAACTTGTATGATAAAAATACAAAAAGGCCAACTACGAAATCATCAGTATGCATAGAAAAAATTTAGAAGTTTCAACTGACCTGGCCACTCCTACAATGGCCTAAAAGTAAGAACCTCCATACACTCCCTAGTACCAGAGTAAACCTTAGCCTCGAAAGTGAAATTCATCCGTAAAGTAACATGATTAGCCACAAAAGTTATCAATAATGCTAGAGTTACTAAGATTTTTTTACTAAGAGACCGTTACAAACATACATGGCATTCCCTCATTGGACAATTTCATTAACTCTTCACATCATTTTTTATTTGGATTTATCATTACTAAAATTAGATTTTTTACCATAAAAAAATTATTTTCCCACCTCCACGGTCTTCAAAATCCCTCCAAAATCTCTCTAAATTAATTTATTACCATATAGTTTTTTTTTGGCACAAACAGAAGAGGAATGATTTAATTTGTTCTACAGCTAGTTGATATAGCTCTTTGCAGAAGCCTGGATAAGCCTTTTTGCATTGATCTAAGGTTATGTTGGAAGTTGAGCAGGGTTGATTGAAATTCATTTCATCTACAAGTTTTTTTTTTGTAGTTGGGAAGGATTTCAGGGCAGTACTAGCATACGTAGTAGCTGTTCTCCACCCTGAAAAAATTTCTGGTGTCATAGCATTAGGCATCCCTCTCCCGATGCCAGGTCCACAAGCTGTTCAAACTGATCTAATACAAAAGGTTTCTATATAACCAGATGGCAGGCAATTTCTTATTGATGACTTGTTGTTGCTTTGAGGTGAAGAAAATTGCTAATCATGAGTCACAATAACCAGCAATGCTAAATGATATGCCAACTATTCCTGGAACCAGGGAGTGCTGAAGCAGATTTCGGTCGCTTTGATGTTAAGACGGTCATAAGAAACATTTACATTCTCTTCTCTGGAACTGAGGTACCAACTGCTAGAGATGACCAGGAAATCATGGACTTGGTTGACCCATCTACTCCTCTGCCACCCTGGTTCTCTGAGGAAGATCTTGCAGCTTATGCATCCTTGTATGAGAATTCCGGATTCGACTTTCCTCTACAGGTTCCATACAGGTACATAACCAAGAACATCCCAAGGTTAATTGGATATGTTAAAAGTAAATTTATCATTCAACTACTATTGGCATAGTTTCCAAATGAATAATAGGATTGCAACATACTAATGCGCCATTACATTTCTCAGAACATAAGTTCTTTCTTTCTCAAAATTCAGTGGTAATTAGTCAGGTTGACACTTCGTGCAGGTGTTGGGCTGCAGATAGTGGAATAACTGATCCAAAAGTCACAGTTCCAGCTTTGTTGGTCATGGGTGAAAAGGACTACTTCCTAAAGTTCCCGAGCACAGAAGACTACATAAAGAGTGGGCTAGTGAAGCATTTTGAATGGACAATGCTAGTTAAGCTTATGCATCCTTGTATGAGCTTAATGAGCCCTTTATCAACTTCCTCAACAAACACTCATTAGCAGTATACGAATTTTTTATTAGGACAATGCTAGTTAAGCTTTTTTTTTATGCAAAAGGCTTTTTTCCTTGCTTTAGTTTGTACAGCAGGTCACAAAGAAACCCTAGTGCTTTAGTTTGTACAGCAAGTCACAAAGAAACCCTAGTAAGTTAATTAGCATAGAAGAACCCAACCTACAAATTAACTGGAGAGGTAATCGTCACTGCAATGGCAGAATCCTACAAGTCTACCCCTTCTTCCATCCTCCTCCTTGAAATTCTCGATCAGATGACTACCCTCTTCAAAATTTGCCTTTCAGGGTAGTAGATTAGCGTAATTCCAATATTTCTTCCCAATAATCCACACCTACGTGCTTCAACGACCCTCCCTCGCCCATTTCACACCTACAATAAAGAGAAGAAGCTATAAACGATAAACAATGGACCAAGAAATCACATAAATAGAAAGGAGATGATAAGAGAAGAATGCAATCCAATAAGAAAAAAAAAAAGGTAATAATATCTCCTGATTTCCCCCGTCACTAAACCCTCCTATATATATTTGCCAAATCCCAGCTCTGCTTTTGCATGCACAAGTGACATGTGATAAGTCCCATGATTATCACATGAAGAAGCATAAGTCCAATATTCCATGTCAATACTCCACACCCAAGTGCTTCACGCATCATCCCTGGTCCATTTCACACCTGTAATAAAGAGAAAACTTCTAGAACAAAATACAAAAAGGCAAACTATGAAATTATCGTTATGCACAGAGAAAACTTAGAAGTTTCAACTGACCTGGCGACTTGTACAATGGCCTGAAAGTAAGAACCTTCATATACCCCCGAATCCCAGAGTGGACCTTAGCCTGGAAGGTGTAATTCTTCTGTGAATCAACATCTTTAGCCACAAAAGTTATATAGTATATTCTACCATCACAAGGCGAGAAGTTGGCTTTCTTAACTGTCACTAATCCCAGTTTCGGCTTGACCTGCACCACCAAAAAAATTTACAAAAAAAAAAAAAATCAATGTCAGTAAGAGGAAGAAACAAAGAATAACAGTAAGATTTTTTGTTTCAAAAAAGAAAGGCAATTAAAATATAATACCGGGTCTGCATTGTTTTGGGCAATAGCGTAGTCCAAGCACTTCATAATCTTCTGGCAATCTAACTCATGAAGTTGCAGGTCCAGGGGTATGATTGAGCCAATAAAGGCATCGGGAGAATCGTCGATATCGAAACCCTAAATACATAAACACACATCATTTCATATATGTAATAATAATTTCTTCAACCAATTAACAAAAAAAAAAAAAAACTATGTAATGTAATACATACTGTATGGAGGAGGAGAAACAAAACAACAAAACGCATATCCAATTAAGAGATATTAGATTAACATAAAAAAAAACATAATTTGGTAAGGAAAAATTAATTACCTCAGTCTCGGCAATTTCCTTCAAATAGGCGGAGACCTTTTCAGGGTGCCTGATGCCGTTATCAGAAAACATGACATATAAAGTGTAGAGCCCATCCTCCTCGTCCACGCCGTCGCCGATGCCGGAGAAAATACTGTCGCCGTAGTCGTACTTACCTTCGAAGACGCTGTAACCCTCGGGGCCCTCCACCTCCACCTTCGCTTTCTTTCTTGGTGGAATTTCAGCAGGAGGAGGAGGAGACTGCAAATACATGGAACCAGAAGCGGAACTCACCGCCGCCATGATAAATCAAATATCTTGCTCGCCGGGATGGAGAGAGAGAGAGAGAGAGAGAGGATTCGTCGTGTGTGCGCCGCTGCGTTTTTCCACCAGGCGAAAGTGGATTTCTTTTATTAGGGCTTTCTTTCTCTCCCCGTTTTTGTGGGTTTCCCAGTATTCCTTTCGTTACTTTTGGGCTTTTATATAAAGAAAAAACCTGATCTGGTCCAGTCTCAATAAAAATATAGTTTCTTCTGGCCCTTCTTATTAAAATATTCTGGCGGCCCACTTATCCAAAGCCGGATGATTTGTTCATAAAAAAAATAAATGATGGTTTGCAAGTTTATTTCTAAATCCAATGGTACTTCCAGTTCGAGCCTTCCCTCTTCTTAGAAGTAGAATTGTTTTTTTCTTGGTAAAGAAGTATTGTTGATGATACCGTTGTCGTTCTATGAATACAATAGATTTAAAAAGTTTATCTAACAAAAAAAAGATTTAAAAAGTAGTGACAATGACATCATGGCGTTCTGATACGATTTATTATTGTAATAATTAGGAAATTAAAGGATATTGAGGGGCATTTTTGTCTTTTACTATCTCAAATTTTTCATGCCAACAGTAAATATACCAGAGAATTGTAAAGAGCGGCAAGGTGCCAAGTCTCCAGGGGCGGATATGGGGGAGGAAGGGGGTAGGCCTGCCCTAAAATCCTAATTAATCCATTTATGGTAACAATGTTACATGAAATGATAAGTGACTTGATGGTTGAGTGAATGGTAGTCCTTATGAAAGGTGCGGGTTCAAGTCATGCAACTAAAATTTAGTCCCTATAACTTTAAATAGTGTTATGATTTGAGCTCTTTTCATTTTTTCCGCACTTAATTTGGCCCTTTCGAAAAAAAATTTCACATAATTGGCCCCCCTTAACTTTTTATTCTGGATCCGCCCCTGCAAGTCTCGGCCTCCCCTCAAACTGCCTAGGATTCCCTATTTGACTGTCTTTTACATCTCGAAACCTAAACATGAAAAGGTTTCTCTCTAGCTCACTGATCTGCAAACCTCTCCAAACAGACCAAAAGGAAGAGATAGTCTACATGAAAGCCTTGTTAGCGCCAGGAGTAGCCCGCAAATCGGGGAGAAAACAAACGAGGCCCAAGTGAGATCCACACTCGTGGGCTTGGACACCACAAAGTAACCCAAAACCTTAAGGCATTGGGTACATGGGTCCATTCCACTTATATTTAAGTCACTTTGTCTCTTTTCATTTGACTTGGGACAATTACTCATACTTGAACACCCAACAATCTCCCCCTCAAGTGTGAGTTTCTTCCTTATCGGGCTTAGGCATACTCCCCCTACAACGGAAGCATCTTTTACGACATCCTCGAGAGCCCGCTACACAACACCAAACCTGCATTCAAAGGAGCACGTGCCTGCCAATCTCTTAGGATTTCAAGAGTCACGCCTGGGCTTAAATCTGGAGTCTCGAGCTCGCTCCACGTGGGGGCAGCAACCAGGGGGCAAACCATGTCGCGTATCAATATCGATCACACCCGAACCTTCGGCTCCGCTACCACTTGTTAGCGAGTAAAGCGCGGGAGTAGCCCGCAAATCGGGGAGAAAACAAGCGAGGCCAAAATGATATCCATACTCGTGGGCTTGGACACCACAAAGTAACCCAAAACCTTAAGGCATTGGGCACATGGGTCCATTCCACTTATATTTTACTCACTTGGTCTCTCCGATGTGGGACAATTACTCATACTTGAACACCCAACAATCTCCCCCTCAAGTGTGAGTTTCTTCCACATCGGTCTTAGGCATACTCCCCCTGCAACGGAAGCATCTTCTACGACTTCCTCAAGAACCCACTCCACAACACCAAGCCCGCATTCAAAGGAGCCTGCGCCTGCCAATCTCTTAGGTTTTCAAGAGTCACGCCTTACAACTCCACGCATGGGCAGCCTTCCCATTGAATCTTTTTCAATTTTCAGTCCAAAGTTTCCCAACCAACACCAGGGAGACTAAAGGGGCACAATTTCTATTTCTCTTCATTCGCAATGCTTGCCATTTTTCAAAAGAAAAGCAAAACAAACAAAACCAAATAAAGGACAAACAGTGAAAAAAACGGCTGATCAAGGATCAGACGAACCTCGTGTCACTCGAGACACAAAACCCTAAAATAGCAAACGCAAAAGCCCTAGATGCTCCAAGGCAAGCTTGAGAGAAAACCTAGGGTTTGTAGAGGGGATTCCTTAGGATGATTGTGGATTTTAATTTAATATGCTCACTAAATATTCAAAGTCATATACAAATGAATCACAAATGAATTATATAATTAGGATTGTTGTCTTTCAATAGAATATGCTAATATCAGATTTTCTAATAAAAGCATAATTTTCTAATGATATGACAAAAATGAATTTATTTACAAAAGAAAACATAGGAAATCACCATTTACAAAGGAAATCATAAAATATCTTAGATATCTCTTCTATATCTATCATGCGTGTCAAGAGAGCAGACTAGTTGAATTAAAGATTAGAATGCTGAATTTGATGCTCTCAATTTAACCTACAGATTGTTGTTCAAGAAAAAAAATTATCTACACTTTCTCTCGATTAGCATAAAAAAAAAATATATCTACACTTTGCACGCTAATTAGTCAAAAAAAAAATTATCTATACTATGTGTTTGTTCTTTTAACAAAATGCAAGCTTCGAAACACAAGCCTAATTCTTTTCCTAAAGAAGTCTAGCATTCCTACTTAATAGTAATACTCCAGACCTAAGTGCTTTGTCGATCCTTTCGGGTCCATTTCATGCCAGCAATAAAAGAGAGAAGATATAAACTACAAACCCTGGAGCAAGAAACCACATAAACAACGGAGGGACAGACAATAAGAGAGAGCAATATAGTTCACTAAGGAATATTTTCCAAATCCCACCCCCTCTTTTGCATGCCCCATTGACCTCAACCCACACATTTTCAAGTTCAAAAAATATAAATCTACCCACCCTATGTCTTCAAACCTATTGTTAAATAAAATCTCCCATGAAAGTCACATGCTTAGCAGGCTCGTGGCGGTAGCTACTAGCTAGTAGCTAGTAGAGTTGGGAATTGTGATGAGGGCTCTAGAATTAGAGCCAAAGTCGGCTTTCGTCGTGTGTTCTGTGTGTGACTGGAAGCCTTAGAACAACGAATGTAGAAGTAAGAAACCCACGGGGCCTTCCTCCTCCTCTTCATCTATCTTATAATGTTTTGCAAGAGAAGGTGACTGCCAATCCATGGAAGCGGAAGCGGAAGTCATCGCCAGGAAGAGGGAGGATTCGACGTTGTATGCAGCTGCGCTTTCTCCCCAAGCAAACACAGATTTGTTTGTGCTTATTTCATTCCTTTAGGGTTTAATTTGATAGGGTTTTAAACTTTTTGGGTTTGAGTATCCAAATTGGCTAAACATAAAAATTAATTAAGACTAGTTTTATATTATTTTTTAGGTTTTTCGCCAATTTGGTGCTACCCTCGGCATTTACTGCTGAGTGTTGGGCTGCTCTTTATGATCTTAGATTGGCTTGGGGGCTGAATATTCGACAGGTGATTCATGAGACGGACTCTGGGGCTTAGTGATTGTTCTCTCTGTTGATGGGTCTAGTTGAGTTAAGGATCCGTTGTTGCTGGCCTTAAAGGAACTTTTATCTTACGATTGGGTTGTTGAATGTCAACATATGCATCGGGAGGAAAATAAATTGTGGATCTTCTTGCAAATGCGGGACTCACTTTCAATGTTGGTTACTAGGTACTTGTCTCCTCTATAAGGGAGTGTTTTCCACTGTTTATGCAAGATTCAATTGGCCATGTGTTATTTTATATTCCTGATCGAATATAAATTTCGCACCTCCACCTTGACCAAAAAAAAAAAAGACTGTACCAAGAACCAACAAATCTACCCCATCTTCCATCCTCCTTGAAATTCTCCGATGACTACCCTCTTCAAAATTTTCCTTTCAGGGCAGTACATTAGCGTAATTCTAGTATTCCTTCCCAATACTCCGCACCTAAGTGCTTCACCAACCCTTCCTGGTCCATTTTACACCTGCAGTAAAGAGGAGAAGCTATAAACTATAAACAATGGACCAAGAAGTCACATAAGTAGAAAAGAGGATGATAAGAGATTAGTACAGTCCAATAAAAAAAAAGGTAATAATTTTCCTGATTTCCCCTGTCATTAAACCCTCCTATTTGCCAAATCCCAGCTCTTCTTTTGCATAAACCAATGACATGGATGGAAACATTTTCAAATTCAAAGAATATAAACCTGACCTCCCTACATCTTGAAACCCCAAGCCTTCCATCTTTGCACCACAATTCTCAAAAAACGGATGACTCTGACACCTCCAGAAATTCCAAAGACTATTGGCATCAAAAAAGAAAATCCTACGCAAACCCTCTTTTTCCTCTTTCCAAGGCTTTAACCCTCTTTTTTTTTTCTGATAATTAATCCTGCGCTCCTTCCCTATAACATTAAACCCAAACTTCTCGAGTAGCTATTCTACATGTGGAATGTGGCCAACATTCTGGGCATTGCAGAAGAATATTCAAAAATGCCACAACCATAAATAACTTGTAAGATAAAATTACAAAAAGGCCAACTACGAAATTATCAGTATGCATCATAGAAGTTTCAACTAACCTGGCGACTTGTACAATGGCCTGAAAATAAGAACCTTCATACACCCCCGAATCCCATAGAGAACCTTAGCTTGGAAAGTGAAATTCTTCCTTAGTCCTCATGAGTCATTGTTCAACAACATAAAGAAGCATAAGTCCTTCTCAATACTTCTCATAGCAAACAAATACACTATTAAGATCTACCCATCTTCCAACATATTGATTTAATTGTCATTTCCCCACGCACCAATAAGTTTTTAAAGTTGCAGTACAGTTCTAAGTCAAGATTGGTTATCCAACCTAATTAAAGAAGTTGTAAGTCTAGCATTCCTACTCAATACTCCACTCGCCGATCCTTTCGGGTCCATTTCACACCTGTAATAAAGAGAGAAGATATAAACTATAAACCCTGGACCAAGAAATCACATAAACAACAAAGAGACAATAAGAGGGAGCAATGTACAGTCCACTAAGGAATATTTCCCAAATCCCACCCCCTCCTTTTGCATGCCCCAACGACATCAACCAACACATTTTCAAATTCAAACAATATAATCTACCCACCATATGTCTTCAAACTCCTCAATACCCCAAGCCTTCCAAATCCAGCCACCAGTCCATCTTTGCACCACAATTCCTAAAAATTATCCCCCTCTGCGTTTCCCACTCTAGAAAAAATCCTTAGGCTCTAATGACTCAGAAAATCACTGAAATTCCGAAGACTCTTCCTGAAATTCCGAAGAGTCCTAGCATCAAGAAAGGAAAAACCTAGGCAAGCCCTCTCTTTTTTGACTTTCCAAAGCTATAACCTCAATGGGTAGAAGAAAACCTGGCAAATACAAAAGGATAAAGACCTTAATTACTCCAAACCTTCGTTCACATGATTCCTCCTTGTCTGATCACATTATTACAAGAACAAAATCGAAGCCTTCTTATCTCCCCCACCCAACTATAACCTCAATGGCTAAAAGAAAACCTCGCAACTAATACAAAAGGATAAAGACCTTAATTACTCCAAACCTTTGTTCACATGATTCCTCCCTGTCTGGCCATATTATTACAACAACAAATCCATGTCAACTTATCTCCCCCACCCTACGTCTTGCCTGTCATTTCCGATAACCCGATCCTCCCCTCCTTTAAGGTTTAATCCTACCGAAGTTTGAATGAAAAATGCCTATAACCATAAATAAAAGAACAGAAAGGGGAGCTATAAAGTTGTTACTATGCATACAAATTAAAAAGTTAGATGTTTCTCCTGACCTGGAGACTTATACAATGGCCTGAAAGTAAGGACATGAATAACCTTGTCTGCTTGCCGACCGAGCACCTTAGCCTGGAAGGTGAAATTCTTACCGGAAGTAACATGTTTAGCCACAAAAGTTATATAGTACACTACACCAGCGCAACCCGAACAGTTTGCTTTCTTAAGACTCACTAATTTCAGTTTCGGCTTGACCTGCACCACCAAGAAAAATAAAAAATTTCAATTCGAGTAAGAGGAAGAACCAAACAAGAATAAAATGAAGAAGAAAGAAAAAAAAGGAAGAAAATACATATATACCGAGTCTGCATTGTTTTTGGCAATAGCTACATCCAAGCACTTCATAATGTACAAGAACTCATCCTTGATAATGTCCTCGTACTCTTTCTTATAACGTTCCAGGTCCTCGACACCCTAAAAAAACATAAATACACATTATTATGTATATATAAAAATAATGTCGAATTTCTAAGAGATAAGAATAAAAAAGAATAATAATTTTTTTGAAAAATAAATAAATTAAATAATTAAATTAATTACCTCAGACTCGGCAATTTGCTTCAAATAGGAGGAGATCTTTCTCAGGCCCAGGTCCACGGGTCTGATTGAGCCATAGAAGGCATCTGGAGAATCCTCGAGATCGAAACCCTAAATATATAAATACATATTTCGCATATATAAATAATTTCTTCAACCCACAACAACAAAAATATGTAATAAATACTGTAAGAAAGATAAAAAATGTAATAAATACTGTAAGAAAGAACAAAAAACAAACAAAACGCATATCAAGTATGTGAATTTCTAAGAGATAGGAATAAATAAAGCATAATAATTAAAATTAAAAAAAAAAAAACAAAATTTACCTCAGAGTCGGCAATTTGCTTCAAATAGGCGTCGATCTTTTCATCGGGCGTGTCGTCCTCAACATGGAACATGACTTGGATACCGAAGAGCGCATCCTCGTCGTCGTCGTCGGGTGGGAAAATACTGTCGCCGTAGTCATACCTACCTTCAAAGATGCCGTAACCCTCGGGGCCTTCCTCCTCCTCATCCACCTTATGACGTTTTTCAGGTGGAGGAGACTGCGAATCCATGGAAGCGGAAGCGGAAGTCATCGCCAGGAAGTAAGAGGATTCGACGTCGTGTGCGGCTGCGCTTTCTCTCCAGGCTTTATTGTGGATTCTTGTTTTGATGGGTTTAGTTTGATCATAGGGTTTTTAATTTCTATGGGTTTATATCCAAGTAGAACTAATTAAACTATTTTCATGTTATTTTTCAAATGACTACATTTTTTGTCTGTATGGAAGAAAAAAATACGTTATATGGAAGTTATTTTCCAAAATTTTGATATTTTAATTTCTATTTTGTATGTTTGGACCATTGATTTATTTTTAAAAAACTAAAGAAAAATATAAGGATTATTAAGTTCAAGTTTATAGAAAGAGCTTGAAAACATAAGCACCAACTCAAAGACTCTCAAAGAACCTTTAAGTTCAACTGAATTCCCACACGAGGCGCGCCGTTTGGGTGCCAAATTAAGGTCTATTAATCCCCCATTACCTACCACATGCTCCCTATTTCTCTATGTAATCTATCTGCTTTGTGTATAAGGATGGGTTGTACTCAAAATTTTTCCAATGATTGAATGATATGATTTATGGTCGATATACATTTTAAAATACACCCTCACACGCAACCCGAACCCAACCTACAAATTAACTTGAGAGATTTATAAATATCCATTTCTCAATCTCATTACCATATATACTATGTTACACTTTTAATTGACATGGAGTGATACTCTTCCGTAGACGACATCCCCACCATTATTAGGGCGGAGATTTTATGTACCCAAAAACCTGTACAGTGACCACTCCTTATACCGCTTTCTAGGACTGACTCTCCTCTTCGAAATTTGCCTTTCATCAGCGAAGTACAGTGCTAACTCATGAGTCATTATTCAACAACATAGAGAAGCGTAAGTCCTTCTCAATACTCCACACCTAAGTGCAAGTGCTTTGCCGACCATTTCTCGTCCAATTCACACCTGCAATAAGGAGAAGAAGCTATAAACTGTAAACCATGCATGGGGACCAAGAAATTAATCACATAAACAACAAGAGCCGATAAGACAATACAGTGCAATATGAAAAAAGAAAAAAGAGGAAATAATCTTCTTCATTCCCCTGTCATCAAACCCTCCTATTTCCCAAATCCCACCCCCATCTTTTGCATGCCCCAATCAAAATTTTGGTAGCCTAAACATTGACAAACAAGTAGAAAACAATTCCTGCCCTTAGCTATCGTACTCACGTCAAAGACGCCCACCATAATAGCCAATTAAAACACTGGAAAGTGTCTCATAGCAAACAAATACACTATTAAGATCTACCGTCTTCCAACATCTGAATTTAAGAGTCATTGCCCATGCAACAAAAGTTTTTAAGGTGCAGTACAGTTCAAAGTCAAGAGCCGTTATCCAACCTAAAGAAGTTGTAAGTCTAGCATTCCTACTCAATACTCCTTCGCCGATCCTTTCGGGTCCATTTCACACCTGCAATAGAGAGAGAAGATATAAACTATAAACCCTGGACCAAGAAATCACATAAACAACAAAGAGACAATAAGAGAGAGCAACACAGTCCACAAAGGAATTTTTCCCAAATCCCACTCCCTCTTTTGCATGCCCCAATGGCATCAACCGACACATTTCAAATTCAATCAATATAAATCTACCCACCCTATGTCTTCAAAGTCTCCTCTCAAAACGCCAAGCCTTCCAAATCCAGCCACCAGTCCACCTTTGCACCACAATTCCCAAAAATCGTCCCCCTCCGCTTTTCCCACTCTAGAAAAAATCCTTAGGCTCTGATGACTCAGAAGATCAACATCACTCACACCTCCTGAAATTCCAAAGACTCTAAGCATCAGAAAAAGAAAACCTAGGCAAACCCAATCTCTTTTCCGTCTTTCCAATGCTATAACCTCGATGGTTAAAAGAAACCTCGATGGTTAAAAGAAAACCTCGCAAATACGAAAGGATAAAGGCCTTAGTTACTCCATACCTTTGTTCACATGATTCCTCCCTGTCTGATCACATTATTACAAGAACAAAATTGAAGCCATCTTATCTCTCTCACCCTACTATAAACCTCAATGGGTAAAAGAAAACCTGGCAAATACAAAAGGATAGAGACCTTATAAATTACTCCAAACCTTTGTTCACATGATTCTTCCATGTCTGACCACATTATTACAACAATAAAATCGGAGCAATCTTATCACCCCAACCCTACTATAACCTCAATGGGTAAAAGAAAACCTCGCAAATACAAAAGGATAAAGACCTTAATTACTCTTAACCTTCGTTCACATGATTCCTCCCTGTCTGACCACATTATTGCAACAACAAAATCGAAGCCATCTTTTTTTTTTTTGATGCTAACGAGATTTTATTGCTAATTATGATAAAATATGTACAAAAGTGGGTTCATCAGAAGGGAAAGCCAGAGATAACTTAGTACATCAGCTATGAAATAACAACAGCGAGATGGATGAGAGATTAAGGGACAGAAGCCAATAAGTAAAAAGGCCTTTTAAGACCCCGCCAATTCTTCAAGGGCTCTGCAGAGGCAATGACCTGTGAAGCGCTGAAGGGGAAACAAGGTTGCAGAGATTTAATCCAAGATGTGGCATGAACTAAGATGAGGTCAAACAACCTTTCACGGGAGGCAGGGGAGCCATCTTATCTCCCCCACCCTACGTCTTCCCTGTCATTTCCGATAATCCTACCCACCCCTCCTTTAAGGTTTAATCCTACCAAAAATTTGAATAAAAAGTGCCTCTAACCATAAATAAAAGAACAAAAAGGGAAACTATAAAGTTGTTATTATGCATACAAATTAAAAAGTTAGATGTTTCTCCTGACCTGGAGACTTATACAATGGCCTGAAAGTAAGGACGTGAATAACCTTGTTTGCTCGCCGACCGAGCACCTTAGCATGGAACGTGAAATTCTTACCGGAAGTAACATGTTTAGCCACAAAAGTTATATAGTAGACTACACCAGCGCAACCCGAACAGTTGGCTTTCTTAAGACTCACGAATTGCAGTTTCGGCTTGTCCTGCACCACCGAGAAAAATAAAAAATGTCAATGCGAGTAAGAGGAAGAACCAAACAAGAACAAAAAGAAGAAAGAAAAAAAAAAAGGAAGAAATACATATATACCGAGTCTGCATTGTTTTTGGCAATAGCTACATCCAAGCACTTTTTTTTTTTTTGATGCAAACGATTATCTTTATTAATGGATATATTTACAGAGTGTTGTGAGTACAAGCAAAGAAACAGACGTTATACATACAGGATGCACTAATATAACTGCTACGTTTAAGGGCGCTAACGACTCGTAGAAACAGGGAGGTTGGTATAATAAGCTATAGTCACGTGTTATTGCCCAGTAAATGGAAATTTCTTCGAGGGCCTTTCCACGATCTGAGAGGTTCAGCATTGGAGATTACGAAGGAAGCACTGTAAGGGAAATCCTGCTGAAGTGACTTTAGCCAAACAGTAGCATGAACAATGATGCTATCAACAATTCTGTCCACGTTTGACGATGTGTTCTTGAAAATTCTCCTGTTTCTTTCCAGCCAAAGAGCCCATAGTGTTGCCATACCGATAATTACCCAGATTGCACGGCTGCCATTAAAAGGGGAGACAAACGCCCATTGAAGGAGAAAAAGGTCCAGGGAGTGAGGAGCGCACCATTTAATATTCCACCATCTGCATATTTTACTCCACACTTGCCATGAAAATGGGCAGAAGAGCATCAAATGATCCCTTGTCTCGATGCAAGACCCACAGTAGACGCACAATGAGTCGGCAAGGGAAATAATGCCACGATAGCGAAGTGCATCTTTTGTAGGAATTCCATTGTTGATAGCGAGCCAAAGCCAGCATTCAACCTTAAAAGGAATTAAGGTTGTCCATACAAAAGGTTTGCTTCGTGGTAGACAAGAGAGCCTACATAAGAATTTTCTACCATTCATCACAGAGTATGCGCCCAAACGATCATCAGCCCATGCCCAGATATCCGGTTTAAGTGGTTGTAAACGTAGGCCAGATATTTCTTCCAAAATGTCATTGACTTGTAATAACTCCCATTCCCGTAACTGCCTCCTCCATAAAGTAGTCCAACTAGGTTGCTCATCGACAATATCACAGCAGTCTTTAATAGAGAGCTCTTGAGAAAGTGAAATGGAGAAAAGACGTGGATACCTGGTCTTGAAAGCACCATTGCCAGTCCAATTGTCCAGCCAAAAACGTGCAATGGTGCCATCTCCCACTCGAATAGAAACACCATCCATAAGAGCATATCCAGTTTGACTACTAGCATCACCAGAACCAACGATGTCCCTCCAAGTCTTCGAAGCCGCTGTCAGGTTAAAATGAGGCGACAAAACAGTGTGCTGGATTTCGCATTTATTTTTCACCAAAACTTTCCAATCTTTTTCTTCGACTTGAGTGAATTTCCATAGCCATTTGAAAAGGAGACATTGGTTGAGGATGTTTAGATCAATAATTCCCGTGCCACCAAAATCCATGGGCTTCGAGATAAGCTTCCAGGCCACTAAGCATACTTTCCTTGAATCATTGAGACCCTGCCAAAAGAAATTTCTCATGAAGGAAATCAGCTTTTTTGCAACAGCAACAGGTAGGCGGAATAGTGACATGTAATAAGTTGGGAGCCCTGATAGAACAGATTTGATTAAAGTCACCCGGCCTCCAATGGATAAATATTTTCCTTTCCATGATTTTAGCTTGGAACTGAATTTATCTAATACAGGTTGCCATGCCGAAACTGACTTCATGTTGGCTCCAAGAGGGAAGCCGAGGTATTTGAATGGGAGATGCTCGACCCGGCTGTGGAGCAAACCCGCGAGGTGTCTGACTTGAGACTGTTGCAAGCCAATGCCCACTACACTGCTCTTGTGGAAGTTGATACTCAAACCAGACAATGATTCAAAAACTCTAAGACACCGTTTCAGGTTCGAGAGGGTATGATGATCT
>JAKUCV010002414.1:1976-65756 GCA_028386065.3 Turnera subulata
GTACATGATTCATATGTTGGATACCTTGACGATCTCAGGTCGGAGGACAATCACATCTATAAGAAACACTAATGACATACATATAACGTTCCATGTAGTGTTCTTATGTGGGTCGGTCCAGTCCACAAGTTCTCCAACTTGTACCCGTATGTAGAATTCATATCACATATAAATTCTCAACATACGCTAGTCTTAATTTATTATTATAACCCATCCATAATAATAAACGACTAGGGACATTTAAGAATATGAAATATTCTAAGGTTATAAGTATGTGCAAGCGTTTATTTCATAAACGATATTTATTGGAGTAACCTTAAAGTGTATATACATGACTATATATAAATATTCATGATTGGCTTTTGGGCATATAACTAACAGAGATAATTGGAAAATTGAAAGTTGTGTTGACGACTTAATTGTCTCTTGGAAAATAGTGGTACGACTCGATGGTTAGAGACTATTTTGTGGTGGCCTTGATCTGGGTTCTTGTGATAAGCATGTCTATGCTTGGGATGTCTATCCCGTGATTATATTTTGGGATGTCTATCCCTGGGTTCTCTTTTGATCTGGCACCCAGGATACGTTAATAACCAGGTCTGACCCCTAGCTTGTCCAGTGACGGGGCCCGGAAGATAAAATTGGTAATAATAAAAGATGTTCTTTTAGCCTTGGCTCAGTCTTGTTTGAGATGCGCTTTTGTTTTTCCTGTGATTTCTTTACAGTATTATGGTTGCCTGCATATCTCTGTTTATCCATGGTTGGTGAGCACTTCGGACTCACCCCTCTCCTGCGGGGTTTCATCCCGTAGGATGAGTTGCTCGTAGTATAGGTACGTGGTTCGGCCAGCTGCTATTTCTACTCCATCAGACCCGAGATCCATACCTCCGTTGCATCTCATTCTAAGACTTCCGCTGCTTGTCTTTCTATTGTGTTGTTACTGTTGAGGATATTTTCTACTGCTGTTGTTACTGTCTTGTGTCTTGTTGTTGTAACATATATCCTCTGCTGATGGTTGGTTTGGAGTGTATTGCTTATAATAATGGCCGCTGGGATTGGGTGTCGGATGCTGTATTTGGGTTTGCCTTGTACCGTATTTTGTATCTTATCTACTGTCTGCTACTGTAATAGGAATAGTTCTGGCACGTGTTTACCCTGTATGGTAAATACGGGTCGGGGCACTTCATTTTGGTAGCGGAGCGGGCAGTAGGTCCTTGGGGTGATAATTGTGCTTGTTTGTTGCTTATAAGTGCATAGTTTATAACACGCATACGCACATTCACATATAGGTACGAATGGATCCGGTGGGAGGAAACCAGCATGCTGAGCAGCGTTTGGAAGATGACCAAGTATCGGTCGATCAGCCGCAACCGGTCGTGGGTGGACAAGTACCCGCGGGAGCACCAACAGTCACAACACAGATTATGCATACCATGGCGCAGATTCTGCAGCGCCAAGATGCTAGGGATGCTCGTTTAGAGGCCAGGGAAGCTCGTGAACAAGAGAACCAAGGACTTGTTGAGGACCCTGTTTACACTAAGTTGTCCAAGCTAGGTCTTGATGCCTTTACAGGGGTTACTAACCCACAGGCAGCTGACGAATGGCTTCGTCAAGCTCACCAAGTGATGTTGAAGCTGAGATGCACAGATGAAAGGTGGGCTAGGTATGTCGCATCCATGTTTCGTAATATTGCTGTTGACTGGTGGGATTTGGCAACACGTGACATGGCAAAACCAATCACCATGCCTTGGACATAATTTACTGAGATGTTCCGAAGGAAGTTTGTCACTGATGTTTACCAGGACCAGCTCAAGCGAGAATTTTTGAGTCTGCGACAGCAAATCGGACAGTCGATGAACGATTATGAGATCCAGTTTGACCGTTTATCCATCTACGCATCAGAATATGTGTCCACACCAGCGGCCAGATGCAATCGTTTCTGGGATGGCTTACGATCCTGCATCCAGACAGTCATGGGATGCAAAGTTTGTGAGACTTACCAGGATATGCTTGTTGTTGCTCTTCAAGCAGAAGTCATCTGGATGGGGAATGAGGGAGAGATGGAAGAGGTTTGAAAGAGGAAATCTGCACAGAGTACTGGGAATCAAAACAAAAGGTTCCAGAATGCCGGTAACAGGTCAGGGTATGGAGAGACCCAATCCATGCCAGTGTCCTAGGGTCGAGGCTACAACAACAATCGTGGGAGTTCATGGACCCAGTCTGGAGGGACTTCATCCGGAGATACTCGCCCTAGACCTCCTCTGTCTAAGGTGAGGTGCTTTGAGTGCAACGAAGTTGGGCATTACCGGAGTTCGTGTCCAAGGTTGGGAAGATCCGGAGTTTTTGTTCGTGCTCAAACCGTACAAGCATCAATGGCCAGCGTACCCAGTGGTTCTGGAGTTGGCCGAGGCTGTGGATGAGGAGTCGCTCCTACTCGGACACAGTCAGCCATGAATTAGAGTGTAGCCGCTCCGAGGGCGTTTGTTGTAACGCCCCGAATTTTCATAATTTGATTTTCAGGATTTTCGAAATTTTTATTCCAATTTTACCCTTGAGCTATTTTCGAGTTCTAGTCGAGGAAATAAATTATTATGCCTTGGAAATGTCAATTTTAAGTTGGTATTGTTCATGGTTCGGGTCCCTTGGGAAACGAATCCGAGATCGGGGTGAAACGCGAAGTTTAGTGTGGTTTCATTTGAAACTACGTCGTTTTGGTTTAAAAAAAAAAAAGGGAAGGGCGCGTTGACCAGACGGGGGGGTTGACCGCGCCTAAGCGGACGACAGGTCGTCCACTAGGGCAGCCAAACCCTAGCCAGCCACTTCCCTTCTCTTCTTCTTTTCTTTTTCTTTTCTCCTCCTTCTCTCTTTTCTCTTATTTCTCTTCTTCTCCAAACCCGGCGTCGCTACCACCTTCTTCTCCCTTCTCTCGTTCTCTCTCTCCCTTCTCCCTCTCTTCCTTCTCTCTCTCTCTCTCTTTCTTCCCCTCATCTTCCTCTCCCTCTCCCACGGTTTATGTTCGGTCCTCCCCCAATCGACCTCGTTGTGTCTGAAGTACCAGCCGCCGCCGCCTGGTTCTTTTCCTCTCCACACAGCCCCGGGTTCTTTCTTCTCCAGTTACCCCGTGCCGTCGCCGCCGCCATTAGTCGAGTAAGCCGACTCTCCCTTCCTTTTCCTTCATCTATTGCTTATGGTTCTCTTTTGGCCGATTTGTTAAATCGGGTTTGGTTTCGTTTAATTGTGTTGATGGGTTTTGGTTTCATTTGCTGTGTCGGGCGTTGGATCGGTGGCGGGTGGTTGTTGTTGTGTCGGGGTGTGTTGCCTAGTTTGTGGACGGTGGTCGGTGTGTTGGTTCGTGTTTACTGGTGGTTTCTGCTAGATTGCGGCTGCGGGTCTGTGTTGCAGGTTGGTGGTGTTGTCGGTGCCTTTTCGGACAGTGGGTTGCTTGGTTCGGGTTCGGATCACGTCGGGCTACAGAGGCTTTGGAGCTCGGGTCCAGTGTGCGGCAGTGGTGTACTGTTTCTGGACAGGCTCGGCCAGCAAAGCTGTTGCGTTTTTGGACAGGCTCGGGTTTGGTTCTTGGGCAATGATATCCGGTAAGCTTTCCGGTGACTACCCTTTTGTATTAATTCGTTTTGGTTTTCTTGAGAGTGTTGTGTTGTTGAATTGGATGTTTGGGGGATTCTGACAGATTCGTTCTGGTGGTTTTGGTGAACTCCGGCGAGGTTGACTGGAATCCGGCGAAGCTCAGGAATTTTCCAGCGAGGGCTCGGGTTTGGTTCCGACAAGACAGAATAATTCCGGCTTGAGGGTATCGTTTCTTTGTCATGTATTTAATCTCTTATTCGTGGCATGTAATAATTGACGTATATATAATTGTTGTATCGGGAATTAAATATATTTAGTGGAATACCGTGCGTGGGGTTGTGAGTGTGTATAGTCGGGAATTTACCAACACGGGTAGAACCATAGGCTGGGAACAGTTGAGCTCGGGTTGACCTTAGAAAGGTTTTAGGAAACCGAGCCCAGGCCCAATATTTAACCTGTGAATAAATCTTGGATTTAAGTAACGGGCTTTGAGCCCAATTCTATACTTAGTGATGATGGACCTTAAGATATGGGCTTGAGGCCCGAGGACATAATTGAAAACCTTTGGACTTGGGTAACGGGCTTTAAGCCCAACTTCATAATGGGCCTTAGGGCCGGGATTCGGTTTTGGACTTAGAAGGGCTTTAGGCCCGGGAACTCGTTAAGGATATAATGATTAGACCTTAGGGCCGGGAACTATTTATGGACTTAGTTGGGCTTAAGCCCGGAACACCTTAGGTCCCGATACTCGGAGTTTAGGTGAGAGAAATACCCTGACGGGCTTAGACCCGGAAGTTACATAATTGGCTAACTAGGGACGGGTTAAACTCAGTTGAGCATTTAGTGATCATGCATGCACGTTTTGGTTGTAATTGTTTTGTAATAATTGTGTGTGCCGGTATTCAGGCACGGGTAACACCTCGGGAGCTGGAGGATCTGTTTTGGGAAAAAGCTCCACAGGACAATCGTCGTTGAGGTGACTTTATACGTCTTTTTATGTGTGTATGCATGAGGTTGCCAGATTGGTCTGTTTGAGTTGCATGCCCTGTTTGCTAACATGCTGTGATCCGTATTGTGCGCCTAAGTGTACTATTTGCTTATAAGCATGATATTTGGATTGTTATGGAATATAACATGTGGAGTGATTTTGGGTGTTTTGTGTGATGTACTGTGGGTCGGAGACCCGAGTATTTGATTGAGATGATTATTCACACAACCCTGTTAGATCACAACTCTTGGCACACATAAACTCATAACTTGTGAAAGAAGGTAATGTACAGTAGAAGATAGGCTACTGTGTGCTGATGACCGGTTGGTTCGAGCGGGAAGTGATACCCCTCGGGTTTGCATGCGGGATAGCATGTGATATGCGGATTAGCATATGGGTCTGTAATGACCGGTTCTACCTCCCTCCTTCTACCTCCCCCTTTCTACCTCCCTCTTTCTCTTTCTCTCTCTCTCTCTCTCTCTCTATGGATATGTTTGGGCTTCGTGCCTGGTTTTATTTGGGCTTCTGACTGGTTGTCTCATAAGACGGGACCGAGCTCGACACACACAGTAGGGGGCCCTGAATAATAAATTATAATAAGAAAACTTTACACACAACATATGGAGAATAATGAACTGTTTGCTTGAATGTCTTGGCATGTTAGTACTGGTTGTTGTATGTTTGCATACTTGTCTTGTTTCTCTTCTCTCCTTTCGAACTTGTTTCTGCACACCTACATAATTAGATTTATACTGCTCACTGAGTAGGCGACTCACATAATCGCCAACGTTGTTTTTCAGACTCTTAGTTAGCGTGCACTCACTTTCTACCCTTCCAGAGTACGGACGTGGTTATCTCAGCTGGTAGCTGTGCTTCTTCTCCCGGTTGGATCCATAGAGCCGACTTGCATCTCATTTTTACTTTTTCTTTATTTTATCTTTATCTTCCACTGCATTGGAATTTGATGAGATGTCATTTTAATTTTGACTATTTTATCGGCAGGTTGACGGGATTTGGTATTTGATGATGTATCGGCAGGATGCCGGGTTGACTTGAGGCTTGTTAAGCCGGTTTTGTATTTGTTGTTTATGACATCTCGGAATATTAAGAATCTCTTTCTAGATAATGTTTTGATATTGGATTTCGTGTCCTGGGTTTCAGGGGTATTTTGGTAATTTCCTTTGTTTGAGTATTTTATTTGTAAAATTGGGTCAGGGTGTTTCATTTGTGATCACGGCTGAGGATGATCCCGAGAATGTTGATGTTATTGCAGGTACCTTTACAGCTTTTGGTAGTATTGCATATACTTTGATTGATCCTGGTGCTACGCATTCTTTTATCGCTCAAAGTTTTTCTATACAACATAACTGTAAGGAAAAGAGCCTAGCATGTCCGTTGAGGGTTAGGTTACCCGCGGGCATAGTGGTGAGAATAACACAAGTGTGCAAAGATGTCCTTCTTTCATATGCTGATGAGGTTTTCTTAGCTCGGTTGGTCGTGATAGCTTTGTTGACCCACATCATAGGTGAAAGCCCAACATCAGGCTCCGGCAGGGAAGATGAGGTCGGTGACAGTGCTGGAATGGAAGTGGGAGATGATCACCATGGATTTTGTGATTGGTTTACCGATGACTCGGAAGCAACATGATGCTATTTGGGTCATCGTTGACCGATTAACAAAATCGACTCACTTACTCCCTATCCGTCAAACTGATACCATGGACACATTGGCAGGTAAGTATGTTGCTGAGATTGTGAGACTACACGGGATTCCAAAGTCCATAGTCTCAGATAGAGATCCGAGGTTCACATCACGTTTTTGGAAGAGCTTACAAGCAGCTTTGGGAACCAAGTTGAGCTTCAGCACTGCTTTTCATCCTCAGACAGGATGGACAGTCTGAGATGACTATACAGACGCTGGAGGACATGTTGAGGGCTTGCGCACTCAACTTCAGTGGGAGTTGGAATAAGTATCTATCCTTGGTAGAGTTTGCTTATAACAACGGCTACCATTCCAGCATTGGTATGCCACCTTTTGAGGCCCTCTATGGAAGGAAGTGTAGAAGTCCAGTGTGTTGGGATAAAGAAGGTATGAGACTGATCGTTGGTCCGGACTTAGTCCAACAGACAGTTGACAAGATCCAGACAGTGAGACATTTATGAGAGCTGCTCAGGATCGGCAGAAAAGCTAAGCCGACAAACACCGACTTGAGTTGGAGTATAACATTGGTGAGAAGGTTTTCCTCATAGTAGCACCTTGGAAAGGTTTGATCAGGTTCGGCAAGAGAGGGAAGCTGAGCCCAAGGTATATCGGACCCTGTGAGATCGTGGAGAGAATTGGACCACTGGCTTACAGGTTGTCTTTGCCGGATGAGCTATCACGCATTCATGACGTGTTTCATGTCTCTATGCTGAGGAGGTATCGATCGGACCCTAGTCATATTGTGGCCCCAGTGGATGTTGAGGTAGCAGAGGACCTCACCTACACAGAAATGCCAGAACAGATACTTGCTCGAGAAGTTCGGCAGTTGCAGAATCGTACCATTTCCATGGTCAAGGTCAAATGGAGTAAGCATTCCGCTAACGAGTCTACATGGGAAGTTGAAGAACACATGCGGTCCCAGTATCTGCATCTCTTCACAGGTTAGGAATGAATTTCGAGGACGAAATTTTTTAAAAGGGGGTAGGCTGTAACAGCAAGGGTAAAATTTATATTTTTACCGGGACTGTAAAAATATTTGTACAGTAATTTATCTTATGAAATTAATCTTGGGTAATTATTTTAGGATAAATTATGCATCGGATTCTGAAACCAACCCTTACCCCACGTCCTAG
Organism: Turnera subulata; assembly: GCA_028386065.3. Lineage (NCBI taxonomy): Eukaryota > Viridiplantae > Streptophyta > Magnoliopsida > Malpighiales > Passifloraceae > Turnera > Turnera subulata. Next base: position 9,384 of record JAKUCV010002414.1, read on the forward strand.
ATTTTTCCGCGGATCATACGGACCAGAGTTGGTATTTCTCGGGTCCAGGAATCTCGAGGAAAGTCAGGTTTAACCTCGAAAGAATGGACCAGAAATAAAGTAAGGAGGGTGTTTTAGTTATTTGCTGGTCCGGACAATACCCGCTTGAGTGTGTGTAACACACTTGCACCACGTTTTCCCCTGCCACGTGAAGCTTCTTCTTCACCATGAAGCTACACCCGACAATCTCTTCTTCACCGGTAAGGAAGAAATTCTTCCTCAGCTTCCTCCATCAGCTTTTTCCTACAAGAAGCTTCCTGCTCCCTTGTCTCGTGTTTTCCGGTTGCTGCAACAATAAAAAATACCTACCTTCGCTCTTGTTTCCTGCAAAGAAAAAAAAGAACCAGAAACCTTACCTTCGTTCTACCTATTCTTTTCTGTACCAAAATTCTGCCCAGAACTCTCCCTTACAAACCATACACTTATTATTACTTAAAAAAACGAGAAGAAAAAATAAATAAAACAACACAACACACCTCACGCCAACCGCCGACTGCCACCACCAACACCACTATCAACCACCCACGCCATCACTGCCGCCACTTTCTTCTCCTCCTCTCGCACCGCGCCGCCATGCCTCCACCTCAAGCGATGCCGACGCGATCTGCAGCGAACACGACCAGCAGCCACCCCTCTCTTCTTCCCTTCCCGTCTCGTCGCCGCCGTAGCCGCCACCTACAGGTCACCCTCGCCGCTCGACGTGCCCTGCATCGCCTCCCCTTCAGCCATGCCTCCGTCGCCTCGTCATCACACAGCGACCAGCCGCCGCCACCCTGCAACACGCGAAGGTGAGCCGCCCTCCATGGGTAGAGGCGACCCGATTATGCAGGTGCTGACCCGCCCGTGTCCGGGTCATGGATCCGGGTCGCGCCTGTGGTTGGGTTGGCCTGGTTACGGATTAGGCTTGGGTCTGTGCACCTGGGCCTGGGTTGGTGCGTGCTTGGACATGGGCTGTTGACGGGCCACTGTTCAAGGCCCAACCCAATTTAATAAGAAAAGGGGGAAATAAAGAGAGTATAAATGTATATATATAATTCTAGAAATAAAATATATATATATTATGGATTATAATTTTTCTGGAGAATATAAGAATATAGTATATGGTTATATTTTGTGAAAATAAAAGAAGTAACTACCTTGTTATAATATTTTCAAGAAATTATAACATTATTATGTAAATGTTTTACCGGAAAAAAATACATATATATAGACATATGTGATTAAGTTCTAGGAAGATTATTTTATGATAGCTATTACTCTTGGAAAAGAATATAAGTGATAATAATATTTATTTTTATCAAATAATTTGGAAAAAGATATATATAAGTGTATGACTATACCGACATGGTAGATACCCGTATATATGAGTTAGATAAATAATCAAGATAATATTTCTGGAAGGGATATTATCAAAGAATAATATCTGGAATATGTATATATACGATGTATTAATTTGTGGAAAAAGGAAATACAAATAATTTAAAAACAATAATATTTATGTCGAAGTATCAATGAGTACGGGTAATGGGGTTGTAGTCATTTGTATATCATATTCACTGTGCATTTGTGTGACTATGTTTTTGTCAATAATTATATATAGGAGTTGATAACGAGCAGTATCCCGTGGAACCAGAGCCGGGACCTTTCGTAGACTTTCAGGAGTAAGAAAACCGAATAAGGTGAGGATGGATAACCTTTGATATGTTGCACATAGTACTGTTGTGTTTTCTGTTTATTGAGTTGTTTGATTGAACCGCTGAGTTGGTTGAGTTTGGCTGTCTTGCTATTGTTGTTATGGTTGATCTGTTAACTGTGGACAAACTGATATGATGAGGTAATTGAATAATTGAAAGTTGTGTTGACGACATAATTGTCACTTGGAAAGTAGTGGTACGACTCGATGGTTAGAGACTATTTTGTGGTGGCCGTGATCTGGGTTCTTGTGATAAGCATGTCTATGCATGGGATGTCTATCCCGTGATTATATTTTGGGATGTCTATCCCTGGGTTCTCTTTTGATCTGGCACCCAGAATACGTTAGTAACCAGGTCTGACCCCTAGCTTGTCTAGTGACGGGGCCCGAAAGATAAAATTGGTAATAATAAAAGATGTTCTTTTAGCCTTGGCTTAGTCTTGTTTGAGATGCGCTTTTGTTTTGCCTGTGATTTATTTACAGCGTTATGGTTGCCTGCATATCGCTGTTTATCCATGGTTGGTTAGCACTTCGGACTCACCCCTCGCCTGCGGGGTTTCATCCCGTAGGATGAGTTGCTCGTAGTACTGGTACGTGGTTCGGCCAGCTGCTATTTCTACTCCATCAGACCAAGGATCCATGCCTCCGTTGCATCTCATTCTAAGACTTCCGCTGCTTGTCTTTCTATTGTGTTATTGTTGTTGAGGATATTTTCTGCTGCTGTTGTTACTGTTTTGTGTCTTGTTGTTGTAACATATATCCTCTGCTGATGGTTGGTTTGGAGTGTATTGCTTATAATAATGGCCCCCAGAATCGGGTGGCGGATGTTGTATTTGGGTTTGCCTTGTACCGTATTTTGAATCTTATGTACTGTCTGCTACAGTAATAAGAATAATTCTGGCACTTGTTTACCCTCTCTGGTAAATACGGGTCGGGGCGCTTCATGAGGTAAATAATGATTGATGAGTAAAAACCAATTTATTTTGGAATAGGTATTGACAAATTTAAGTTTCTATTTCGTAGGCAAATCAAGCAAAGGAAAAGTTGTTCGATTGTCAAGACAAAGAATACATTTTCTTATTGAGGATGAACAAAGCAAATGATTCGGATATGAGAAATGGACGATTTGTAGCAGAGGAATTCCGAAAGACAACTGCTGAAGAACAAAATAAAAAATAAGTTGGAATCGCAAGTTTAGAGGACAAGAAAGACAAAAGCATCATCTGTATTGAAGATGAAGACAACTACGTACAACCGATGTGGAAGAAAATTAAGAAAGAAAAAGAATAAATTAATATTATTAGATTATATACTACTATTATTATAATTAATATTGGAACATTATGTTATTAATTTTTAATTAAAACAATGTTATCATTTTATTATTATTGTTGAATGTTAGTATAAATAATTACTATTTATATTATATTTTTTTAGACAATAAAAAAATAAAAGTACTCATTCATAATTTTAAAAGATAATACCATACCCACGTGCATCACTCGTGCACAAAAAATAGCATATTATAAATATTTGTTTCTATATAATAAAAGAACTAAAAAATTTAAAAATATATTATATTCTAATATTTTTAAAATTTAAATATTATTTTAAGTTGGTAAAAATAAATTTTAAAATTTTTATGTTAGAATCTAATAAATAATAATATAACTAAATTTATCATATATGCAATGTAAAAGTTAGTTAATTATTTCTAGACATCAAAGATGATGTATGCTATATTCACAATAAAAGCATATATACCAATATGATAAATTTGGTTATGTACATGCATTAGGTTGTATACATCTACTATTAAATTTGATTTTTGAACATAATAAGTAGGTTTCATAAATGTTCTAGATACACTGTATAAATTTAATATATACATTTGTAGTTAGTTTCGATTTCTGAACCTAATAAATAAATTTTTCATTTGATAAATTTACAAAATTAATTAGTAAATTTAGATTTCTATTATATAAAGTCATTATATCGACTAAATAGGTTGTATATATTTATTATTTATTTTGAATTTTGAACCTAATAAATAGTTTTGTAAATAGTCTTCCTACACTGTACAAATTTTGTATATATATTAGTGTGTGTTTTGTAATAGAGGGATAGAAAATTTCTTACGGAAAAAACAATGGGAAGAAAAATGTGATTAGTTCTACTGAAAATATACCCAAACATTCATTTGAGTTTGTAAATCGAGATATAATTACAATAAAAGCATTAATACTACTCATTTATCAAATATGAAAGAAAATATATATATATATATATATATATATATATATTATATTATATTATATTATATTGGTATATATTCTATTGTGAATATTACATACATTATCTTTGATGATTAAAAATAATTAATTAATTTTGAAATTGCTTAGATGATAAATTTAGTTATATTATTATTTATTAGAATACAGCATAAAAATTTTAAAATTTATTTCTACCAAAATAAAATAAAAAATTAAATTTAAAAATATTAAAATATAATATATTATTATTATTTATTTATTTCATTATATAAAAATAAATATTTATAATATTTATGTATGATAGATCGCGTGAATATGCGGGAACTGTATTGGTATATATATAGGGTTATAGCTTAATATTTGCTTTCAAGAGTGCGTACCTGCTATCATTTTTTTTTTATATGATTTGTTAGTCTGTCATTTTCATTGATAACTATTTTTTCTAGGATCAAGTAAACTAATAAGGCATACATCTTGACTAGGTGTGCAAAAGTTCCCGTTGGTACGGGGATCCGTAGGGATTCACCTCAGTGGAGACGGAGATGGGTGATATTGTTGAGCTGTGGGGACGGGGACAAAAAAGTTTCATGAGGTAATTTAGGACGAGGATGATGTCACGACCCAAAATCAGGCCCATGACCGACGCCAAGCCCTAGTAGGAAACATAACCCTGCCCAAGACAACGCAAGCCTCAAACAAACAACACAAACACAATCTCCAAAATAAATACTTCCATAAAATGAATAATCCAACAAGTCATATGATATTATAAATTCCAATCTCAAAGACTAAGCAAAATCTTTAATATAATTTGAATCATGAAATTTTCAAAGAATTAGAGCAACAGTGGAGCTCTAACAATCCAAAAGTCTGTTATGCATACCAAGAGAAACTGACCAAGCACGAACTACCGCCTCAAGCTACAAACTTCGAAAGCTTACTAATCACCAGAAAATATTATTAAAATGGGCGCGAGTCCTTCCACAACTCAGTTAGAATAGTTTACTGTAAACAAAAATTAAACTAGAAATCATAGTGGTCGAAACATATATATTTCATAACCAAACACTACTAGAATACAACTGATTACACACGGATTTTGTGTGAAACTCTTGTCCGTTACTGATAGTGACGGATTTTGTAACGATTTGGCCGGGGGGCAAAATCCGCCGGGAACAAGGATTTCTGACGGCATTAGTGAGGGGAAGCATCCGTTACAAAATATTAGTGACGGATTGAGCAACGGATTTTATTTCCCTCACAATATTCGTCACTAACCATTGCCCGAGAAGCCCAACATTTTCCCTCCCCCTTCGCGCCTTTCCCAAATGCGCTTGCGAGGGTTTTTTCCGTTGCTAATTTGTAATGGATGTTTATCCCTTACAATTAGCAACGGAAAAATCCCTCGCAAGTGGTGTGTTCCTGCATTGTATTTGTGAAGGATTTTGGTTTGTGGCTGTTTGTGAGTGATTAAAATTCTGTAACAATTAGGGACAAAGATTTCCGTTGCTAATATTAGGTATGATTTTATAAGGGATTTTTTTTATCACAATTAGTGAGGGACGAGAAATTCCCACCAACCCTTTTCTTCTCCTGCATAATTTTATGAGGGAATTTTCCGTCACAGACGGTGAAGTATTTCTAATCGCTCGCAAGCTCTTTAAACAAATTTTATTTAAATCCCTTTACAAATGTTTTTACAAATTCATTTTAATGAAAGTTTATTCTACGAAGCTAGACAAAATTTTTAAAAGTGGCCAATACAAAATTTGAATAAAATATAAAATAAGAGAGAAAAATTGAATAAAAAGTTAAATTATCGAAATAATAGTTTCTATAATTTGTTAGATTATTATAGATTTAAATAATTTTTAAAAAAATTATCAAAATCTAAAATAATATATCATGTATTTGCATTTGTCTATAAAAAATATATATAAAAAATTATAATTATGTAGTCCATTCTATACAAAAAGATCAAGCACATATGTTAAAGGATTGTGTATAATTCTTGCACCGTTGTAATAGGCAAGTGAGTATTAGACGCGCTGGACTCCCTAATGATCATGGAATGGACTAGCTTGACGACTTTTAATTTACATCAACAACTCAATGAATGGAATGGAAAACTACTATCGAATTACCTCATTTGTGATTAATTGTTCTTTATATTTAACATTTTTATCAAATACTTTTTACTCTAATTTATATGAATTGATTTCTTTATTTCTCCTTTCATATTTCCATATCATTCTGCTTCATTCCTCATTGTGCTCGTATTAGGTTGTCTAGGTTTTGAAATAATTGTATATTTACGTTATTGTTGTCGGCGAGGTATCTAAAATGTAACGCCTGGATTTTCAAAATTTCTATTTATAGAAAGTTATTTAAAAATTTCCAGTAAGGATATTTAAATTTAACTACAATTTAACTTTTTTTTCTACAACTTACTTGACTATATATTTATATAAAAAATAATTTAAGTTATTCTAATTGATTTCTTAAAATTTCCTATGAATTTTAAATGGTTTTCTAAAAAGTTATTTTTTGTGTTTTGAGTTATTAATGTTAGAACTCATGCCTCCTTGTCTCATTTCAGGGTTTTGATATTGACAAACCAAGCATGAGTCACAATGATGCCAATCATGAAGCAAAAAGAAATCAATCAAGAAGCAAAGAGCACAAGAATTGAAGTAAAAAGAAAGAAGAGTTAGGAACACAAATTGTACAAGGTTAAACACCCAATTCTTCTAGGACATTGGCTCAAAACAAAATCAATTTTACTCATGCATCAAATAACTTTTCTTTAATCATAAAAATCATTTTTGAGTATTGAACATCGATGTTCAAGTTTCCAACATCGATGTTCCTGCCTTCACACAATTTTTCAAAAAGAGGCAGTAGCTCAGAACATCGATGTTGGATTCCTAAACATCAACGTTCTTATGACCATTGCACTTAAAATCTTTTGCAGCATCAAAACATCGATGTTCAACTTTAAGACATCGATGTCCCTTTAAATGTTTTTTCTTCAGAACTTTGGCAGACTCTCAAAACATCGATGTCCAAATGGTAAACATTGATGTTCCAACATCAAACATCGATGTTCAAAATTCAAACATCGATGTTCTCATGATGCTCAACTTTAATCTGTTTTGGCAGTGTTCCAAAACATCGATTTTCCATTGGTAAACATCAATGTTTTAGTGACCGTTGGACTCAATAATTCATATTTGTTGTCAAAACATCGATGTTCTCATTGTAAACATCGATGTTCTTGTGACCGTTAGTCTAAATGATTCAAATTTACTAGCTAAAACATCGATGTTGTGCCGTTGTGAGCATACACCTTTTTCAACTCCCCATGCTGTTTTGTCTAAAGGTATTTTGGATTGATTCAACAACGGTCATACATGTTTTGAGACATATAAATAGAGTTATTGCACCTCTGTTTAACATCCAATCAACTCTCTACATTTTAAGCATTCATTGTTATTCATTCATACACAATTTGATGAGCCAATATTCTTGAGAATTGAGAGTTGCCTTTATAGAGCTTTACTTGTTACTCATATCCACTCTTTGAGAGAGTCTTGTTTTGAGTGATTTTAAGTGTTTTCATACACCTTAAGGGAGGATTGTTCCCTTGTAGCAAATTCATAGAAAGAGTGCCTTTCTTTCTCTGAGAGAAGTCTTGAAGCGAGGTATCTTCAAGCAAGTAAGTGGAGTTTCGTGTGACTCGAGCTCTAGGTTTGTAAACGGTTTGTTAAGCACCCTGAAGCTTAACTTAGATAGTGAAATCTTCGAGAGAGTCTCTCGGAGGACTGGATTAGCCACACAAGTTGTGTGTGTGAACCAGTATAAATTTTGGTGTGTCCTTATTCTTTCAATTCTGCATTTAATTCCTACAAGTTTTTAGTTTCGTTCGAAAAACACTATTCACCCCCCCTCTAGCGTAGGGTGTCTATTCTAACAATTGGTAGCGGAGCCTAACTCTCTGAAAAACTAAACCGTTTGGGACGAACTTTCCATGGCTTCTTCAAGTAATTATGCAGGACTCTTCGAAGGACAATCAACTACTCGTCCACCGCTCTTTGATGGCACCAACTACAGCTACTGAAAGGAGTGGATGAGAATCTTCCTCCAGGCCAACAACTATGCTCTTTGGCGAATCATGAAGTTCGGAGAGCAAATTCCAACGAAGAAAGTTGGTGAAACAACAATGACAAAGACGGAGGCGGAGTATGACGCTGCAGACATTACGAAGGTTGAAAACAATGCCAAACACTGTCTCATGAAAATCTTTACCACTGTTTACATTATTACTCTTGTCACATTGCATGTTTTTGGGCTACAAACACTTGTGTTTTCCAGCTCACTTCTCACATGCATTATTTTTTCACTTTGGCTATCTTGGCTCTTCAGTAAAGGGATACGAACCCCAAAAGTCACTTTTGCTTTTGTGGGGTTTATGAACAAGTGGTTGCTAATTATTGTCATTAATTCGCCGCACATTATGACGTCATTTTTCAGCTTGCACAAATTATGAACATCGTTTTATCAAGGAATATTTGATTTCTATTGTTACAAAAAATCGTGATTTCACCACTTATATTCTTTTTGGTTACTAATAACAGGCTTGATTTTATTGGATCTTATATCATTCCTACCATTTATGTTTAATAATAAGCTTGATTAAGAAAAAGGAACTACCCAGAAGTTTAACTTAGATAGTGAAATCTTAGAGAGAGTCTCTCAGAGGACTAGATTAGCCACACAAGTTGTGTGTGTGAACCAGTATAAATTTTGGTGTGTCCTTATTCTTTCAATTCCGCATTTAACTCCTGCAAGTTTTTAGGTTCGTCCGAAAAATGCTATTCACCCCCCCTCTAGCGTAGGGTATCTATTCTAACAATTGGTAGCGGAGCCTAACTCTCTGAAAAACTTAACCGTTTGAGAGGAAGTTTCCATGGCTTCTTCAAGTAATTATGCCAGACTCTTCGAAGGACAATCAACCACTTGTCCACCGCTCTTTAATGGCACCAACTACAACTACTGGAAGGAGAGGATGAGAATCTTCCTCCAAGCCAACAACTATGCTCTTTGGAGAATCATGAAGATCGAAGAGCAAATTCCGACGAAAAAAGTTGGTAAAACCAAAGTGACAAAAACGGAGGCGGAGTATGACGCTGCAGACATTACGAAGGATGAAAACAACGCCAAAGCAATCAACATGCTATATTGTGCAGTCAACCCCGATGATTATCGGAAAATCTCTTGCTGCTCAACCGCAAAAGAAATGTGGGATAAGCTGGAGATCACCTACGAAGGAACAGATCAAGTTCGAGAGGCCAAAATCGACTCCCTCACTGCAGAATACGAACTCTTTCGCATGAAGGAGAATGAGAGGATTGAGGAGAAGTTCGATCGATTCTCCAAAATAGTAAACAACCTTCATGCTCTCAAGAAGTTCTACTCCGACAAGGACTTGGTCAGAAAAGTCCTTAGATGCCTCATTCCCGAATGGCGTTCTAAAGCCGACGCAATCTATGAAAACATCGGGACATCGAACACAACCATTGACGGTCTTGGAGGTAACCTTCTAACCTATGAAACTACTATTCTTAAACCCTCCTTGCAGGAACTGAAGAAGAAGGACATAGCCTTCAAAGCTTCCACCTCCAAGACGCAAGAGCTCACTGAATTGGACTCTAGCGATGATGATCAAGAACTCGGACTAGTCATCCGAAAATTTCACAAATTCATGAAGAAGGAATTTGAAAGGAAAGGGAGGAAGCTTTCCAATCCACCCAAGTGCTATGGGTGTGAAGAGGTTGGGCACATCAAGCCCAAGTGCCCCAAGGCAGAGGAAGGAAAGGAAAAGAAGCCCTAAAAGAAGCAAAGGGCATACATTTCTTGGGGAGGTGATTCCGGCGACGAATCATCCGATAGCGATGAAGAAGAAACGGCCAACCTAAGTCTCATGGCACGAGAGGAAGAACCGGAAGAGGTAAGTACTTCTCACTCAGGTGAAGATTTTACTTTTGAAGAATTGCAAGATGCATTTAATGAGCTTTATGGTGAATACATTTCTACATCTAGAGTTAATAAGGGTTTAAAGAAACAAATTACAACCTTAGAAAATGATGTGGAAAAGTTGTCAAATGAAAATGAAAAGCTTAAAGAAGAGAATAAGTTTTACGGAAAGAGAAGTGCTAATAAGCTGGAAAGTCCAACTAAGGAATGTTCATCATGCAAGTCATTTAGGGAACAAGTTGAAGAACTAAAAACAAAAACTAGGGAGTGTTCATCATGTAAATCACCAAAGGAACAAGTAAATGAACTTGAAATAACCCTAAAGAAATTTAACACCACTCAAAAGAACTTAAATTCTCTCTTAGGTAATTTGCAATCAACTAAACATGGAGTAGGTTTCAAGAATGAACCTAAAAAGAAGAAAGTTGAAATAAAATCGAGGAAACCTATGGTTCAACTTAACGAAATCAAAATAAGCAAAGTGCACAAACATAGGCAACACAATAACTATTATCAACCTAGAAGGAAGCATAACCCAAATCTTATTTGCCATTATTGCAATAGGATAGGACACATTGCTCCTATTTGCTTTACTAGGCATAGGCATTGGGCAAAAGATGGAGCTCATTACCATTATGTCTCTAACACTCAGGGGCCCAAGAAAATTTGGGTATCAAAAACTCATTGATTTGTTTTGTAGGTGTGCTTGAAGGCATCAAGTGTACTTTAGTACGTTGATAGCGGATACTCCAAGCACATAAACGGAGAAGCATCCAAGTTGCCATACTTGATTGATCCTTGTAGAAATGCAAGGATGAGTGGTAATGTTGAAAACGATCGTCTTTTGGTTGAAATCTTGCTATCATTTTTTAATATTTTTTCTTGATGCTCATTTAAATTAATTGATACACATTGTACTCATACATATCACTCAAAAGTAATAATAGAGTCTTGAGTACCTAAATTTGTCTTCGTTAAGAAATAGATCTTGAAGTAAATTAATTTTGTATGAAGTCAAATTTCAGCAGTAAGATCATACCCCAAATGTTGCAATCCGAGAGCACAAGGTGGTTCTTTTGACTCGCATAGCATGTAGTGCATAATAAATCAAGTCGAGGAATACTAGCTTATTATTCAATATTCATAAAGAAGTGATTTATCTCATGCACATACATAAGCATAAATATTTTTATTATTATCTTCTTTAACGATTGGGTATAGAGTTGACTCTGAAACTGTTAGGGTCGTTGGTAATATTGACTCTAATACTATCAATCCAAGAGAACCACATTCCGCCCGAGTTGTTTTGGCCATGGAGTTCGAACCTGTTTGCTGGAGGAATTCTCAGAGGGATGACATCGTGATTATCTTCTGGCTGCCATAAGGTCTCTGTGAGCAGAACCATGTTGGGCTTGTACTGGTTCTTCAGATCTCTCAAAGTACGTACGAACTCATGGGAGTGCCTAGTAATTCCTCTGCAGTTCCAAACCAGAAGGCGAACTTTTGGCCAAGTGGGTGGTAAGCCAGTCACTCGTGGAACGCTCTGAGCAGTCATTGATTGGTAATAGCTACCTTCATTCAGAGTTTGGCAAGAAGGTCCAGCCAAAATTCCTGAAGCCTGTCAGAGATGAAAAACATGATGGAATTGGCCGAGCCATAAAAGGAAGCTCGCAGGGTGCTTTGGTCCTCCAGGAAAATTGTCTCTTCCATGGGAGTGACAAAGAACCTGGATGAGTAGAGCTCGTCGATGAAGACCAAACAAGGCATCCTCCCGAGCTCGCTTGGCAGTTCCTCTTGTTGCTCATTTATCAGGCTATAGGCTAACCGATTCCTCCTTCCTAAGGAGGCTCCCTCAACAAAAAAGACAGATGATGGAGCAGGCATTTTTGTCTTAATGTGGTTTGTGTATCTCTCTTTCTCTGAATCGTATTTTTTTAATGCTTTTGATTATTTACTAACCATTGCTTTGCCTTTTATAGAAATACGATTACCTATTTTTTCAAAGTCTAGACCCTGCCTATTTTTCGATAAACGGTAAAGCAAACCTCTCTCTTCACAAAACTACAAATTGTTTACGCTCCTCAAGGCTTTTTCTTTTTTTTTTTTGAAAATCTTTACCACTGCCTACATTATTACTCTTGTCACATTGCATGTTTTCGGGCTACAAACACTTGTGTTTTCCAGCTCACTTCTCACAAGCATTATTTTTTCACTCTGGCTATCTTGGCTCTTCAATAAAGGGATACGAATCCCAAAACTTGCTTTTGCTCATGTGGGGTTTATGAACAAATGGTTGCTAATTATTGTCATTAATTCGCCGCACATTATGACGTCATTTTTCGGCATGAACAAATTATGAACATCGTTTTATCAAGGAATATTTGATTTCTATTGTTACAAGAAATTCGTGATTTCACCACTTATATTCTTTTTGGTTAATAATAACAGACTTGATTTTATTGGATCTTATATCATTCCTACCATTTATGTTTAATAATAAGCTTGATTAAGAAAAAGGAACTACTTATTTATTTCTTCATAAGATAGCACTCTATGGAGTTACTTGCTTCTCTAATTCCTCTACATGTTTGCGGACATTCTCAACCTCTGAGGAAGGTCCAATACAGGTCATCTCGATCTGCATCACAGCAGAACTGATCTTCTTCAGGGCTAAGTTCAGATGCTCCAGTGTCTATAATGTTGTACTACTGTGAGCTATCCCTTTGCCCTTCGGATCATCAGTTTTTTTGGTGACCAGCTTCTTTTGACGCTTGCGAGACATGGCCGTGTCTTCCAAATAACCAGGGACGTTCCTCCGCTTGCGATGTTTCATCGATTTTTCCTCAACATCGGAATCACCAAAGAGAGGCTCACCAAAAGTATAGCTTAACTCCTCTGAGTCAGAGGTAGTTCTCGTTCTTATTGGTGAATCCATGGTTTGAGATTTGCCTTGACAAGCATGAGGTGGGTATTTATAAGCAGAAAGTGATGAAGGTAAGGACATATACGAGACTTCATGTTGAAAAATGCAAAATATTCGAGAGGGTTGCTAACGTATGCCGTGACGAGACTATCAAAATCCGTAAAGAAAGAGTCATTCTTCCGTATTCGAAATGAACTAGGAATACTTGACTCAATATTGCTCTAATTTGTACATTTTTGTATGGTCTTATCGTATTGATACTTTATTGACTTGAGCGTCGGAGTGTTTTCTAAATTATTTTGCAGGTATCCCTCATTTAGGCAAAAAGATAAGGGGAACAAGAATGTAGAGACTGCAAAACATCGATGTTGCTCAATGAAACATCGATGTTTTGCCTATACAAACCTGGACCCGAGGCTGTCCAACATCGATGTTGAGTGGACTTCAGCTCATATCATTCTCAACCAGTAGCTTAAAACATCGACGTCGAGAGCCCAACATTGATGTTCCATCATGTGCAGAATCAAGCAATTGACAAGATAAATCAACATCGATGTTTAGTATCGAACATCGATGTTCAGTAAGTATTATTCTTCCCAGTAGTTTTAAACATCGATGCTTCCAGGTAAGACATCGATGTTCTATCATTTCAGTTTAAATTTTTTCATCCAGTAGTTTTAAACATCGATGTTCACATATTACAACATCGATGTTGTTTCGATTGGCGGAATTTCAAACTCTGACCAGAGGCACAGAAACATCGATGTTGCCCCAATGAGCATCGATGTTCAGACGTCACTTTTCAAAAATATAGCCGTTGGAGAGCATGAAACATCGATGTTTCTTGACCAAGACATCGATGTTTAGCCGTTATATTTCAGAAAAGATAGCCATTATCTAGCCGTTGGAGCCTGTCTTCAGCACTCCAATAGCTATATTATGGCTCCCCTATATATATTGATGCCTCCTTGTCTCTTTTAAACACTCTCTACTGTTCGTTGATTCTACACTTACTCTCCACATCATTCTCCTACTCATTTCTCTCAAGTATGGCAGGTGGGAAGAAATCCTCCAAAGGCAAATCTCCTGCTAAGGAAAGACCATCAATGCAACAAGGAGGCTCTTCAAGCTCAGCTCCTCAATTTGCAGTGGAAGGCACCTCACTTTGGTTCTCTACCAGAGCCGAACTCCATAACTTCATGTCTCTCTTCTCCAAGCGCTCAATTGCATCTCCATGGTATCTTCCGTTGGATTACCCGAAGGAGAAGAACTACACGCAACTTGAAGCCAATCTTCGAGCGTCGCGATTGTGGGAATTCGTGACTAATAGGGGTTGGCAATACAGTGTTGAATTCGCCCGAGCTTTCTATTCCACTCTCCGACGAGATGGTGACACCTTGCCTGCTAGTGTCAATGGAGTGTCCATCACCATGACATTGGAGGAATTTGGGATGAGGGCTGGATTGCCATTTCAGAGAGACGATATTGCATCCTACGGAGGTGATCAATGGCTCACAGTCCATGAAGCACCTTTTCTGCCCGAGCTTGGCTTCACCACTATTGTCCGTCACAAATCCGGGAGGCCAACCATTCATTCCATCAACCCGGATTACCGAGTCATGTTCTACCTTCTCACCATCAAGCCAAGAGACGGAAATCACACCATCTTGTCCATTGCAGATGTGAAAGTACTTCATGAAATCATCCACCATGCACCAGTCAATTGGGCACGAATTGTGCTCATGCACGTGTCGGAATATGCATCCGCATACACCGAGCATCCATTGCCCTATCCCTTCTTGGTAATGGATATTTTATTGCATGCAGGTGTTGATGCTCGGAAAGGTGCACATCGATGTTCCTGCCTTCTCACAATTTTTCAAAATGAGGCAGTAGCTCAGAACATCGATGTTGGATTCCTAAACATCGATGTTCTTATGACCGTTGCACTTAAAATCTTTTGCAGCATCAAAACATCGATGTTCAACTTTAAGACATCGATGTTCCTTCAATTGTTTTTTCTTCAGAACTTTGGCAGAGTCTCAAAACATCGATGTCCTGGTAAACATCGATGTTCCAACATCAAACATCGATGTTCAAAATTCAGACATCGATGTTGTCATGATGCTCATCTTTAATCTATTTTGGCAGTGTTCCAAAACTTCGATGTTCCACTGGTAAACATCGATGTTTTAGTGACCGTTGGACTCAATAATTCATATTTGTTATCAAAACCTCGATGTTTTCACTGTAAACATCGACGTTCTTGTGACCGTTAGTCCAAATGATTGAAATTTACTGGCTAAAACATTGATGTTCTATTTCTAAACATCGATGTTGTGCCGTTGTGAGCATACACCTTTTTCAACTCCCCATGCTGTTTTGTCTAAAGGTATTTGGATTGATTCCACAACGGTCATACATGTTTTGAGACATATAAATAGAGTTATTGCACCTCTATCTAACATCCAATCAACTCTCTACATTTTAAGCATTCATTGTTATTCATTGATACACAATTTAATGAGCCAATATTCTTGAAAATTGAGAGTTGCCTTTATAGAGCTTTACTTGTTACTCATATCCATTCTTTGAGAGAGTCTTGCTTTGAGTGATTTTAAATGTTTTCATACACCTTAAGGGAGGATTGTTCCCTTGTAGCAAATTCATAGGAAGAGTGCCTTTCTTTCTGTGAGAGAAGTCTTGAAGTGAGGTATCTTCAAGCAAGTAAGTAGAGTTTCGTGTGACTCGAGCGCTAGGTTTGTAAACGGTTTGTTAAGCACCCGGAAGCTTAACTTAGATAGTGAAATCTTCGAGAGAATCTCTCGGAGGACTGGATTAGCCACACAGGTTGTGTGTGTGAACCAGTATAAATTTTGGTGTGTCCTTATTCTTTCAATTCCGCAATTAATTCCTGCAAGTTTTTAGTTTCGTCTGAAAAACGCTATTCATCCCCCTCTAGCGTAGGGTATCTATTCTAACAATTGGTAGCGGAGCCTAACTCTCTGAAAAAATTAGCCGTTTGAGAGGAACTTTCCATGGCTTCTTCAAGTAATTATGCAGGACTCTTCGAAGGACAATCAACCACTCGTCCACCGCTCTTTGATGGCACCAACTACAGCTACTGGAAGGAGAGGATGAGAATCTTCCTCCAAGCCAACAACTATGCTCTTTGGTGAATCATGAAGATCGGACAGCAAATTTCGATGAAGAAAGTTGGTGAAACCACAGTGATAAAGACGGAGGCGGAGTATGACGCTGCAGACATTACGAAGGTTGAAAGGAAGGAGTTCTCTTAACCAACTTGCTGGAAACTCCTATTAAAGGAAAGAAAGCCTGCTGCGACTCAAAAAGGAAGAAAAGAATCCTAAAAACATTAAATCCTAGATTTTAGCTACCTAAGCTAACTTCTAGGAATTAATGCTAGGGTTTCTAGGAAATTTAAGAGAGGTTAGATACAGCAGAAATATATTGTTGGGGACTCCAGAATTTTGACGGGAGCAGCAGGAGGCTGAGGGCAGAAGCTTTGGTCCAAGTTCTTGCTAGTTTTTATTTTTGTTTCGTTATGAACAATTTCTCCACGTTAGTTTGCTATTTTATTGTGAACTAATTCTCTTTTCTAGATCAAGAGAGATGTAGCTACTTGATTTCTTTTATGGTTTAGTTACTCCTCGAGCAGTTTTCTTATTCGTGTTCTTGATTGATTTGTGTGTGCTTAATTCAAGTTTGAAGCCTGATCACCTTTATTACTTGCCTTAGGATTTAAACCAAGTCCCGACAGGAGAAGTTTAATTCTGGAAAAACACAAATCAACCTTGATCTAGAGATTGAAAGGTAATAGATTATTGTGGAATTAGTAACAACACAAAGCATCATTGCTCTTAGAAATAGGTTTGATCCACGACAGTGGTAAGATTGACCTCTGAGACGAAGTTATACCTCCAAAAGTCGATAATTTCACCCTAGGTTATTACCCATCAAGAAAACGAGTAGAAGGCTGTAGATTTTTAGCAAACAGTGTCGCCCCGTTCGCGGACACGGAACAGAGTCACCCTGTTAGCAGAATCTGGAAGAAAATTAGGGCATAAAAGGATAGAGTAGTGAACCCCGATTGGTCTAGGCTTTTTCACTTCTGATATCTTCTTATTATTTACGATTTATTTTTGTTTATTTTACTGTCGAATTGCAATTTTATTTTATAATCTCCAAATCTTCATTATTTTACTGTTTTCAGCCTAACGTAGTGAGTATGTTGATTAGTTATTTTGTCTAGTCCCTGTGGATACGACCTTGTATGCTACCTCGATTTGTGCACTTGCAGATTTTACACATCAAGTTTTTGGCGCCGTTGCCGAGGACTAGCGTTGATATAATTGATTAGCAATTTGATTGGTTAGGCTTTCTTGTTATTTTACCTTTTTCTTTTTCCACTTTTCAGGTTTGTCCAGCTAAAAGACGTTAAAGAAGCACTGCTCGGGAGGCAACCCGATGAATTTTTATGTTTATAAATATTTATTTTTATTTTATTTTTCTGTTTTTTTGTCTTTTCCATTCAACAGGTTCAAAAAAAGATAAAAGCAAAGAAAAGAGCATAAATGGCTGGAATTTAGTAGAATAATGTCTCAACATGGATTTAGCAGAATCAGAGAAGCATCTCTAAACTCTATGTCACTTATATTGTTTTTCTTATTTGTTTTGTTTATGCTTTGTGCCCATTAATTTATCCAGGACACTATTCTGTTTAGGTTTGGGGTGCAAATTTACAATTTGTGGCTTGTTTATTTTCTGCATAAACTACTGTACATGGCCAATGGATTATATTATTTTATTTTGATGTTTGCTTATTTCGGTTTGCAACGGTGTGACTCTGTTCAGTACTACTTCTGTTCATTTAGCCTTGAAGAGACTTATTTTCTATTTGCCTTGAACTAAAACAGAACCAGGTTATTAAATCCCCACTGAAAATCACTTGCAAGTTTGAGTTCTTGATTAAGTTTTGCTAAGATGGTGTCCTTAGGAATTGGATTACTTAAACCTTTTTGAAACTTTACAAGAGAAGCAATATTTTGTCCTAGAACAACTCTAAACTTTCATTGACGCGAAATTTTTAGCACACTTTCTAATCAGAGAAAGGATTTAGGCTATCATTGTTCTTCAACTAACATTTAGACTTTAGCCAACCCAAGATCACACAATCCCTTGCATACCCCTTTGAGCCTAACTTAGATGGTCAGATTTTTCCTTCATACCCACGTCAACCACCTAAAACCCTTTGCAGCCTTTGATAGACCATCATGTGCTTGATCAGCATAACCTTTCCCTGTTTTAACCCAGACCCGTTTGCCTTATTTGCTGTATTTTCAATCCTCACACCAAGTTATAGACAGCTAACAGACTCACCTTGTTACTCTGCGCTTCATAATGTATAATGTTGACCAAGCTCAAATTTCATCAATCTGATCCCTGCTTGATTGCTCATATACAAAAAAAAAAACAGAGAAAAAAAGAAGAGAAAACAAAAAAATATATATAAGCAGGGGCATGGTCAAGATACTAGAATTCAATAACAGAAGCTAACAGGGTCAGTCTGTTGTCATGAGACACTTCAATATTTTGAGGATTACTTGCAACAAGTTTGGCAGACCTTTGAACAACCGATTTCCCTTTCCTTGGTACACTCATCTAACCCCAGACTTTAACCCATAAAGACCTACTGATCTCTGGTTTTGGATTTGTGTCCATTAGTGGAGATGTGAGTTTAGAGCTGCATATGGGACATCATTTTTAATTGTGCATTCTCTACATAAAACAACTAAGCATACGCTTTGAAGGACTAATTGGTTATATTCTTGAAAAGGAGCTTTAATTTTGCTTGTGTATATTTTGGTGGACTTTTTGAGACCTGTGATTTTTTTTGAACTGATCTTTCAAAAGAGGTCTTTTCTTGGTTGAATTACAAGTAGCATTTGAACAGGGTTGTACTGGGCAGATTTGAATAGAAAGCATCCATATGCATTACTTGTCTTATTCTTTGATTGTTCATGTTTAGTTTTGCATGGGGACAAGCAAAAGTTCAGGTTTAGGGGAATTTGATATGTGTGCATATCATATACTAATTTGGAGCATAAAATGTCCCTTTGGCCAAGTATTTAGTTAGGAACCAGGTATTTTATTTATGCTTTAGCTTATTTTCTACTAGCATTGTCTTTATTAATTGATTCTAGCTTTCAGGTGCCTTTTGTAGCAAAATGATCAATTTTTTGAAGAATTGAAGCCCTTTATGGAATTCTGGATGGTTTGGAGCCAATTCATGAAGATTTCTCGACGATGAGTTTTCAACGGCGTCACACCGTTGAAACCCGCGGACCAGAACCTGATGCTAATTATATTTTTGCGTCAAAAGACAATAACTAGCTATTTAGTAGGAATTGTCATAACCAACTCGCTGGAAATTCCTATTAAAGGAAAGAAAGCCTGCTGCGACCCAAAAAAGAAGAAAAGAATTCTAAAAACATTAAATCCTAGATTTTAGCTACCTAAACTAACTTCTAGGAATTAATGCTAGGGTTTCTAGGAAATTTAAGAGAGGTCAGAAACAGCTGAAATATATTGTTGGGGACTCCAGAATTTTGATGGGAGCAGTAGGAGGCTGAAGGCAGAAGCTTTTGTCCAAGTTCTTGCAAGTTTTTATTTTCGTTTTGTTATGAACAATTTCTCCATGTTAGTTTGCTATTTTACTATGAACTAATTCTCTTTTCTAGATCAAGAGAGATGTAGCTACTTGATTTCTTTTATGGTTTAATTACTCCTCGAGCAGTTTTCTTATTCGTGTTCTTGATTGATTTGTGTGTGCTTAATTCAAGTTTGAAGCCTGATTACCTTTATTACTTGCCTTAGGATTTAAACCAAGTACCGACAGGAGAAGTTTAATTCTGGAAAAACACAAATTAACCTTGATCTAGAGACTGAAAGGTAATTGATTATTGTGGAATTAGTAACAACACAAAGCATCATTGCTCTTAGGAATAGGTTTGATCCACGACAGTGGTAAGATTGACCTTTGAGACGAAGTTATACCACCAAAAGTCGATAATTTCACCCTAGGTTGTTACCCATCAAGAAAACGAGTGGAAGGCTGTAGATTTTTAGCAAACAGTGTCGCCCCGTTCGCGGACACAGAACTGAGTCACCCTGTTAGCAGAATCTGGAAGATAATTAGGGCATAAAAGGATAGAGTAGTGAACCCCGATTGATCTAGGCTTTCTCACATCTGATATCTTCATATTATTTACGATTTAATTTTGTTTATTTTACTGTCCAATCGCAATTTTATTTTATATTCGCCAAATCTTCATTATTTTACTGTTTTCAGCCTAACGGAGTGTGTCTGTTGATTAGTTATTTTGTCTAGTCCCTGTGGATACGACCTTGTGTGCTACCTCGATCTGTGCACTTGCAGATTTTACACATAATCGGGCGCAATCATGTACAATTGAAGATCAAAGTATGCCCTATGCACAAACAACAACAAAACAAAACAAAACAAAAAATAAACACATAATTGAGCTTGAGATTCCACCACTAGGTTCTGCCTACGTACTCCGGCGACCGGATTCAAAGCTAACGTAGTTCTTACATGCATCACAACACAACACAACACAACAACAACATCACGACAACATAATAAAAGGAAAAGAAACACATAATTAGGCTTCCATCCCGTTTTCAAACCGAGACTACCAACGTACCCGTGTGACCGGGGTCAAAGCCACGTAGTTCTAACATGGATTCAAACGTTAATCAAAGCATCATCATCGGTGGCATCGTAGCAACACTACAAAGCAGCAAAAAAATCGAAATTAAAAGGGTTAGGGTTACCTCTTGAAGCCCTCCTCTCGCACCTATAAGCTTTCCGCTTCTCAATAGAATCTTGGCTCGACTTCAATCAACAATTTGGTATAGAAGCAGGCCGGATCAGCATCTGGTGTCAACAAAAAAAGTTTTAGATCTCTCTTTTAGCTTTTCGCAAACTCCAAGTACGCAACAATCCGAAGTCTACAGCCCGAGATATTACAAATTTCCCGCAACAGTACAGAGGAGAAAAATCCTCTCATGTTTGCACTCTTTTCTCCAACAATTTGCTCCAATTGGCCTCCTTCTTGCTCTCCTCTTGCTACTAGGTTGTTGCTACTCCTCTCCATGAAATCTCTCCAGAATAACAACACCTAAAACGATTCCTAATCTCAAAGAACTAGGATTTCTCCTAGCACTCTAAGCTTGAGATGTATATAGAATAATTCTAATATGTGTCTCAATTGTGTGTAATAGGGGGTCTATTTATAGTGTTCAGGGGGTAAGGGGTCGTCCTAATAATCTAAGGGTCGAGATTGAACTCCTAAATCTGACAGTTAAGAGCTAGGAATCGAAAAAAAAAAAGAGAAAAAGGAAGATTTTGGAAGGTTTGACCGCCATATCCCTGGCGGTCATCTCTTCCAAGCCTGCCAATGGTGGCGGTCATGTCTCCATGTTCGCCATCGACTATGCAGTTTTTCTTTTTTTCTTACTTTTTCTCCTTCAATCCGATTCCTAGTTGGTTCCCACGCCTTCTAGAGTATTCCCTGACCCAAAAAACATCCTAAACTTGTCTCCTACTTCACTACTTTTCCTTTTTATCAATTACACATCAAATTATTCCTCCGTTTATCAAAACTACCATAAAAACACAAAATAGGCAAAATATATAATTAACCCCAAATTTCCACGAAAATTAGGATTAAAATCCACTGCAAGCCATGTATTTAAATGGGCTAATATCTCTGGAGGATCCATTTCTTATTGGCCCAAGCTTAATATCTACTTATAATCCAAAATTAAATAAATAATAAAGGGCAAAAATAAATAGAAAGGAATAACCAAATAAAATACTCGTATTCTACCACATTAAATCACAAACACATTCATGTCAATAATCAAATCATCTCATCAGTGAAAGACATAAACATATTTATAATTCAAAAATTATGGGTCAAATTTGGGTGTTCACATATGCTCCTCGTCGGTGAGGCTTTAGAAAACTAAAGACGAACAAACGAAAATAAAAACAACCAAATCTGAAGGTTTTCTACTACTGATGTTGATGCTTGACATATGTGCTATGGGGTTGGAACATTCCATGCTCTGGGGGTTTCCACTAGGGAATAGGGAATCATCTCATCCCTAAGTATCCACTGGGAATAGTACTCCACTAGGGAGGAATCATCGCCTCACGACTAGCCTTGGTGTTATGAAAGGGTGTACAAACCCTAACCTTTAACCCAAATTTAACTGATTTTGGTGTAGAAAAAGTTGCTCAAGATCTTATCCCTTAACCTAAACTGATCAGCTCGGTGTAAGAGAGACTGTTCAAAACCCTAACTTGTAACCTAAACTCCACAACTCGGTGTAGGAGAGGATGTTCAAAACCCTAACCTGTAACCTATTCTTAACAACTCGGTGTAGGAAAGGATGCTCTAACCCTTACCCGTAACTTAACTCAACATCTCGGTGTAGGAAAGGATGCTCTAGACCCTAACCCATAACCCAACTCGATTCAACTTGTTTGCACTATCAACGGTCAACACAAATCATGGGGGAATCATCTCATCCAGCAAGTCTATCCTAGTTTCACTAGAGGATTCTACGAATCATAGGGTGTTCCAACCCAAGGTATGTCACGTCTCTTCACATCAGTCATCAATCTCAGCAGCTCAATATAAAAACATCGGTTAATGGGGTAGCATGCCCCGAGAGCTCAAACTATGCACAAGGGGTAGCATGCCCCGGAAAATCAAGTCAAACACAATGGGGTAGCATGCCCTGAGAGCTCAAACCATGCACAAGGAGTAGCATACCCCTAAAAATCAAATCATAGTTTTGGGTCCGCCGTGCCCTTTCCTAAAAAACAAATTTCATAAAGGGATAGCATGCCTTGGAAATTTTTTTTCCAAAATGTGGGGTAGCAAGCCCCAGAAAATTTTTTTCAAAATGCGGGGTAGCATGCCCTGTTTTTTCTTTGTCAAAATATTTTCGAACCTGGTGGGCCCCTACACACACATATGCATTCATCACAAATTCAAGTTAATTCAATCAAGTGCCTTTCAATTCAACGAAGATTTTGTTTAAGCATTTTTTGGAAGGGGATCCCCTCTCTTTTCCTCTCTTTTCTTCTTCCTTTTCCTTTTCTTCTTTCTCTCTTTTTTGCTTCTTATGGGGGTACCTGGATGCCTACGACGTGTTTGCCATGCCAAGATGTGAAAAAGCCCATATTGAAATCCGAATCTTTTAACAAATCCCAAGTAAAAACACACAATCACACTTAGCATTTCATAGATAAACATTCATCACATTTATAATGTATGCAAACAAACAAGTGAATGAACTCTTAGTTTCCATCTCATCGAACTCTGAGCTTTCATTGAAGGAGGACCGGACCTAATCTAGGCTTCCTACGTATTCATGTGCATCAATTTTCTCTGTTGTTTCTTGCTTTTTTTTTGTTTGTTTTTCTTTTTTTCCTCTTATTTCTCTTCTTTTTTTTTTTTGCTTGTGCACATGAAATCAAGCCTGTGTAGTTCTTTTTACAGCATTTTGATGCATCATGCATAATACTTCTTCAATTGATCCATGTTAACCGGCTCTCGAAACTCATTCCCATCTAAGTCTCTGATCTTTGTTGCACCTCCTGGTAGAATCTCCTTAATGATGTGGGGCCCAATCTACTTACCCCCTAAATTTTCCCCTTGGGTCATGTACCGGTTGTCTCACTTCTTTCAACACTAGATCTCCCTCCTTCAATCCCCTCTCCTTAACCCGCTTGTTGAATGTTCGGGCTATCCCTCTCTAATACCCTTGCACATGGTACAATGCAAACAACCTCTTTTCATCCAATAATGCTAATGTTGGAGAATTTTTATAATACAGAGAATTTTAGTTTATACCCTCTGGTAGAATTCAAAGGATTTTCGTTTGTACCCTTTGGTGTGAAGGGATGGCTCCTGGGAAAAGATGTTTGTTTATAAACAGCTGTATTTAGTTAATATGTCTTTTCTGAAAAGACATAGATTTAATTTAAATATTAAATGATGTAACTGTTAGAATAAAAAGTGTCTTTTTGAACAGACATTTAAGAGCTTATAAAAAGGCCTCCAATTTTTTTTCCTGCAGAGGAGAATTCATTCGTACGAAAAACCAATTCCATTTCCTCTTTTCTCTCTAACCATCTCTCATTTACATTTGGAATTTATCTCCAACAAGATTACTGTAAGAATTCCTCCTTCATCCACCAAATAAAATACCTTTGCATTCTTATATGGTATACTACTGCAGAGGTTACCATATAAGAAAGATATTCTGCCTATATCTGGAGTGTGATCAAAGATTGTTGGTGTTCATGTGAAACATCTTCAACCAGGGGCTTCATTGTATCTCTGAGGCAAATTTGCAAGACAACGTTGCATACCGACTTTAGAGAAAGTGGTGGTGGAAAATATTGTCTTAAGGAAAGTGGCATTAGCAGCACGCCTTGAAGCATCTATAGTTATTATATTTTCATCACCAACACTGATATGTTCCAGCCATGTCTACTCCATCATCACCACATAGTGCAGTACACAGTGCAAGAGACAGTACGGAGCACAATGCAGTAAGCAGTGCAAGAAGCAGCACAGGGCACAGCGAAGGAAGCAAGGTTTTGTTTCAACAATCTTAAGACAATATTTTACATCATGGAGAAGAACAAAGCTATTGTGGCAAAGGAGTCAAACTTTGCAAAGTTTGAACGCTTTGGTGGTGTTTATCCTTTTAAGATGGAAAATGCATAACTTGCACAAGCAGAAATTCTTAAGGCAGGAAGTCAAGTAAGAATATTATCATCTCATTTTTATTTATTTTTTATTTTGAATTATTTGCATGATTGAGGAAAATTATATTATAGATTAACTTTTATGAAATTGATCAAAGTGGTTGCAAGTTGAAATATTATAGCATACATCAATTTTTTGTCTACATGCAAGTTGTACATCAAATACATTCTGTTAAGGAAAATGAAGGTTGATGGAACTATTGATAAGTTCAAAATCAGATTAATGGCGAAAGGATTTACTCACAAAGGAGTTGATTATTTTGATACCTATTCGCCAGTAGCAAGAATTGCTACAGTTAGAGTATTGATTGCATTTGCATCAATAAATAACCTGGTTATTCACCAGTAGATGTTAAAGTATCATTTTTGAATGTTGAATTGGATGAAGAACTTTATATGGAACAACCAGAAAGTTTCAACCTATGTGGACAAGAACATAAGGTTGGTAAATGTGAGAAGTCCTTAAATGGACTTAAACAAATACCCAAGCAATGACATCAAAAGTTTGATGAAGTTGTGCTTGCAGATGGTTATGAAATTAACACATCTGAAAAATGCGTATATAGGAAATTCAAAGACCAAAAAGGGGCAATGATTTGCTTATACATATTTACAATGGACATGGATCAAGTTGAGAATACCAAGAAGTACTTGTCAGAAAAATTTTGACATGAAAGATATGGGAGAAGCAAATCTAATTTTTGGTATAAAGATTAAAAGGAGTAATGATGGATTACATTATCACAATCCCATTAGATTGAGAAAATACTCAACAAGTTTAAGAAACTTGAGAGTTCTTCAGTATCTACTCCATTTGATCCAAACTTGAAGTTAGTTAAACATTAAGGGAGTCCAATAGCACAATTAGAATATTCAAAAGTTATAGACTGCTTGATGTATGCAATGACCTGTACAAGGCCAGACATTGCATTTGCCGTTGGAAAGCTAAACAGATTTACTAGGAATCCGGGTAAGCAACATTGGCAGGCAGTTCATAGAGTTTTAAGATACTTAAAACAAACTATGAACTATGGTATATACTATA
Organism: Turnera subulata; assembly: GCA_028386065.3. Taxonomy (NCBI): domain Eukaryota; kingdom Viridiplantae; phylum Streptophyta; class Magnoliopsida; order Malpighiales; family Passifloraceae; genus Turnera; species Turnera subulata. Next base: position 35,292 of record JAKUCV010002414.1, read on the forward strand.
CCGGATATCCTTCAGTATTAGAAGGATTTTTAGATGCTAGTTGAATTTCTAGTAAAGAAGATAATTCATCTGTAACTGGATGGATCTTCATGCTTGGTGGGGGTGCAATATCTTGGAGCTCTAAAAGCAAACTCTTTGCACAGACTCCACTATGGCATCTGAATTTGTGGTCTTAACATCTGCTAGCAAAGAAGCGAAATGGTTAAAAGATTTACTTTATGAGATTTTGCTGTGGCCTAAACCAATTTCTCCTATATCAATACATTGTGATAGTCAGACCACATTGTCTAAACCATATAGCCAAGTTTACAATGGAAACTCTAGACACATTGGATTGAGACATAGCTATGTACGAGAATTAATAAGAAATGCGGTGATCACCATTGATTTTGTGAGGTCACAACAAAACTTGGTTGATGCTTTTACAAAAGGACTTAGCAGAGATAAGTTAAGTAAGACCTCAATTGGGATGGGTCTCAAGCCAATTTTATTGGGTCACCAATAGTGGAACCTCGACTCAACATTTGATAAAACATCAAATTTTTGAGTTCAATGAGTCAAAATACACTATTAGGATGGCTGACAAGCACTGACTTTAAATTCCATCCCAAGATAAGAGTGCTTGGTACCCGTTAGGACAAGAGAAAAGGTGAGCTTATGCTCTTAATAGATCTTTATGGCGTGTATTTGTGAAAGTATTTATAACAGGAACACTAAGGATATAGAGACTACCTATGTGAGTGGAAGTGTGGCCACTTCTAGGAGTTTTATGGCTTGAACTCTAATAACACTTATGCATAGATACAAGACACAAGGCCTTTAATGTGTCGGCTATTAAGATCACATTTCTAGATGAGAAATCCTGTGTGTAGATTTTTGGTCCAACCACTCAACATGGAAGATGTTAGTTCAAAGCATAGTCTACTTGCAATTCCGATTGGCGATAAACGATTCACTAAGTGAAAATTCAAGTCTCACAGACATTTTCATTTATGCATAAGATTTCCAGAACTATCGAATTGCAAGGTATTATAAAAATGGTAGGGAAATGTTGGAGAATTTTTATAATACAAAGAATTTTGGTTTATACTCTTTGGTATAATACAAAAGATTTTGGTTTGTACCCTTTGGTGTGAAAGGGTGGCTCCTGGAAAAGATGGTTGTTTATAAACAGTTGCATTTAGTTAATATGTCTTTTCTGAAAAGACATAGATTCAATTTAAATATTAAATGACGTAATTATTAGAATAAAAATGTCCTTTTGAACAGACACTTAGGAGCTTATAAAAAGGCTTCCAATTTCTTTTTCTGCAGAGGAGAATTCATTCGTACGAAAAACCAATTCCATTTCCTCTTTTCTCTCTAACCATCTCTCATTTACATTTGGAATTATCTCCAACAAGATTACTGTAAGATTTCCTCCTTCATCCACCAAATAAAATACATTTGCATTCCTATATGGTATACTACTACAGAGGTTACCATATAAGAAAGATATTCTGACTATATCTGGAGTGTGATCAAGGATTGTTGGTGTTCATGCGAAACATCTTCAACCAGGGGCTTCATTGTATCTCTGAGGCAATTTTGCAAGACATCGTTGCATACCGACTTTAGAGAAAGTGGTGGTGGCAAATATTGTCTTAAGGAAAGTGGCATTAGCAGCATGCCTTGAAGCATTTGCAGTTATCATATTTTCATTACCAACTTTGATATGTTCCAGCCTTGTCTACTCCATCATCACCACATAGTGCAGTACACAATGCAAGAGACAGTGATGTCCTTAAAGGTGGATTGGCCCGGGATGTCCTTAAAGGTGCGCCACCCGAGTCGAGCTGGATTTAGTCTGGTGCCTTTGATGTCCTTAAAGGTGGATTGGCCCGGGATACTAGTGGGAAACCAAAAAAAAATATTTTGTTAAGGAAAATGAAGGTTGATGGAACTATTGATAAGTTCAAAATCAGATTGATAGCGAAAGGATTTACTCACAAAGGAGTTGATTATTTTGATACCTATTCCCTAGTAGCAAGAATTGCTACAGTTAGATTATTGATAGATGTTAAAACATCATTTTTGAATGGTGAATTGGATGAAGAACTTTATATGGAACAACCAGAAAGTTTCAACTTATGTGGACAAGAACATAAGGTTGGTAAATGTGAGAAGTCCTTAAATGGACTTAAACAAATACCCAAGTAATGACATCAAAATTTTGATGAAGTTGTGCTTGCAAATGGTTATGAAATTAACACATCTGAAAAATGCGTATATAGGAAATTCAAAGACCAAAAAGGGGTAATGATTTGCTTATACATATTTACAACGGACATGGATCAAGTTGAGACAGTGCAGCGCACAATGCAGTAAACAGTACAAGAAGCAGCACACGGCACAGCGTTGAAAGTAAGATTTTGTTCCAACAGCTAATTGATCTAGTCTCTCTTGTATCCATTCCATCTCTGGAAGCCACTCTCTCACACCACTCTTAAAAACTGCACTTCCAATTCTATAGGCAACACAGCCTCCATGTCATACACCAAAGAGTAAGGTGTGGCTCCAGTTGACGATCTGATAGACGTTCGGTATCCCCATAGAGCCAATAGAAATTTCTCTGCCCATTCCTTATGTTCAACTATCATCTTCCCAAGTATTACTTTTACATTTTTATTACCAGCTTCGACTGCACCATTGGTTTGTGGCCGATATGGTGATGATTTATGCTGTTTAATCCCATATTTTTGACACAATCTATCAACATCAGCCTTGAAATGCAATCCATTGTAAGATATTATTTCGTGAGGAACACCATATCTACAGATGATGTTGTTGAGGATAAACTTTGCTACTTTCTTAGTATTTAACATAGCATATGACTCGGCCTCCACCCATTTAGTGAAGTAATCAATTGCAACCAATATATACTCATGTTCACCAGTCTGCCTTTGGAGTGATTTTTCCGATGACATGAATGCCCCAGGCTAAGAAGGGCCATGTTGATGAAAGAGGTGTTAATGGCAAAGGAGGTTGTAACTGCAGTTTCCCGTGTACTTGGCAGACATGACAATGTCTTACATACTTTGCACAATCAGCTTCCATAGTCGACCAAAAATATCCCAATCACAGGATCTTCTGAGCTAACATATCGCCTCCCATATATAGGCCTTCATCCCCTCCATGTACTCTCCCATGACCCTCTGGGCTTCTTTACCATCAACACATAACAAATGGACACCGAACACATGTCTCTTGTAGAGCTTTCCAACACATATGACATATCCGTTAGCCAATAAGGTCTTCTTTTAACCAGAAGTTGCTTCTTCTGGGAATGTCCCGTCATTAAGAAACTCAAAGATATCCTTGTACCAAGGACTTGCATCGTCATCGTCCACAACAAATTGATGTAGAGGTTGGTTTATCCCAGTACTTGTCAGGGCCATTACAGAAGCATCCTTCCAATGGAAAACTACTTAAATAATTCTCAAGATAGGGCTCGTGCGATCCTTCTTTTTGGTTGAAAGACGGCTTATCTCTTCTTCGGACCGTCAATGGTAGGATGATAGCATTCCTTGGCATTTCCTTCATTGAGGAGAGTGTAGCTAAAGCATTAGCGAACTGGTTGTCTCGTCTTGGCACGTATTGGAAGTCAATCATCTCGAATTTGGCCGCGAGCACTTGTAAATGCTCGTGATAAGCCGCCAACTTTTTTTCTTTCATCTTCCACTCTCCCTTCACCTGAAATTGTACCAAAGCTGAATCTCCATATACCTGCATCTGCCTTATTCCCATATTCAATACTGTTTCAACCCAATGATACACGTTTCATATTCGGCAACGTTGTTGGTGGCTTCAAATTCAAACTTGCAAGAGATGGGCTATGTTACCCCCTTCAAGAGATACGAGGATGATTCCTATTCCAAATCCGCTTGCATTAGCCATACCATGAAAGTACATTTCCCTGACTGGTACTTCTACACTCATTCAAAAATTCTGGCTCGAATCTCTCATCATTCTCCCTTGGTTGAGATGCTAGGAAATCAGTTGTGGCCCTACCCTTAAAAGCCTTTTGGGACACAAATTGGACATTAAATTGTGATAGGATAGCCACCCATCGGGCAGTGTGGCTGCTTGGTATTGATTTTTCCATCTTTAGCCACCCATCGGGCAGTGCGGCTGCTTGGTATTGATTTTTCCATCTTTGATTGGGTCCATTCTAGAGGTAAGCAACACTTCAAAGGATATGAAGTAATGTCGCAGTTTTTGGCAAGCCCATATCAGGGCCACACAAGTTTTTTCTACCATGGTGTTGTTCGATTCATATCCATTGAATTTCTTACTCAGGTAATATGGCTGCTTCGGCGCGAGAATCCGACAACTACTGAGCTAGCATTGACCCCATGGCTTCCTCTATGATAGTCAAGTAGAGCAGCAATGGTTCCCCAGATCTCGGAGGTTGGAGGACATGTTGTGCTCAAGTGTTATTGATGAAGCAAACTTTATCCGATTATGGACTAACATTTAATTGTGTGCCTACCTATTGTGATAGTTCCAGTGCAATCAATTTGACCAAAAATCATGTACAACACTCTTGGACCAAGCATATTGAAGTTCGACATCATTTCATCCGAGATCATGTGTTGAAGAAAGATGTGGCCATTGTGTTTGTCAAGACTGAAAACCAACTTGCTGATCTCTTCACAAAGCCACTCAAAGAGGTGCAATTTATAAAGATCAGACTTGAGCTGGACATGTGCAATATATCTTAAAAGTCTATGAATGAATCTGGTTGTTGCATAAACCATATCTGTGCATATATGTTCATGCATCACCACATATTAGTTTAATGCAATCATCACACCTGCACAAGAACACTAAGCATATTAGCAAATGAGCACATGTTCAAGAGGAGTTTATATCATCAGAAAGTTTCCTTAGAAGTACAAATGTTGCAAGATGTAGATGTTGGAGAAACTAGATCCGTGAATAAAAAGGCAAAGGTAGTAGTTGTTGTGGTTTCAAAAGAAATCGCACAGGAACAGCCTACAGAAGTACAACCCAAGAAAGATCTGCTTGAAAAGGAGCCTTTTGTGAATCTGAATGTCGCTCAAGATGAAGGATCTAAGGATAATAAGCTGACAGAATTGACCTTTACTGAAATGGTGAAGATTACTAAACATGCAGCAAAAGCATTTCAACAGCCACCAACAGATAATGTGGTTGCAGAAAAAACCATACCTTCTGCGTAGAAACAAGATAAACAAGTTTAATCAGAGAAGGTTGATGCAACTTTTGAGGATTTGTTGAACTTGAATGTTGCACCGGATGAGGCATCCTAGGATAGCAGTCGTGATGGTCTTACTTCTTTCGACATCCTGAAGATTGCTGCGAGTGTTGAGAAAGAAGCTCAAGAGCGACAAGTGATCTGGTTGCACAAAAACCAGATGATGAGCAGCAAAGTGATGAAAAAAATTAGAAAGGAATATGAGTCAGACAATGGAACTGAATAAGCAGGATATTGATGAACAAGTGCAATCTGCTACTATTGATATGTATAAGATCTTATGCGTCAAAGAAAATCGGACAGATGTGGCTTATACAGAAACCACAAAACTTGTATTGATGAAGCCTAGTTCCCGTCTGCAATATAAATGGGTGAGAAAGAAGGTTGGAAAATTGAAGGCCATTCAGAATGATAATTGATGGTGACGACTTGGAGAAGGAATTAAAAGAGAAGTAGGAGGGAGTCAAAGCAACCGAAAAGAGTAAAAAGAGGAAGATATGGTTTTTTAAAAACCATTAGTGTGGATCATTACTTACATTATCCAAGAAGAGCTGAAGCTAAACAGGGCACTATCAAGCATTTTGATGCTTCTTTTGGAAAGCCAACTAACGTCAATGGAGCACCTACCTATACTGAATAGAGAAAAAATCTCTTTGGAAGCTCAAGCAAGCAGGGGGAGTATAAGGACTTGAATCCAATGGTCAAAGCACCCATATACATGCTGACCAGGACGGGTTTTCCACAAGCATAGTATCAGAAACTATCAAGAGACAGAACCAGTGGATTCTTCCTTGCATGCTAAGGAAGAGCTCTGTGTGTACAAATCTGATCCTCCACCATATGGCCACTTATAAGAAGCACAGTCATGGTCTCCTAATTTTGCAAAGAGGTATGGTTTAACCAAATCTGATCTTCCCATTCGCATCGATTTTATTAACATGACAACTTCGTCTAAAATGGAATGAAATTGAATATTGAGGAAGAATATGAGATCGTGAAGGCAGTCAGTGCAAAGGATGCTAAGTATGATGATAGCACCACTCGGATTTACTTTGTGGAGAAAGATGTTCAAGCTTTTGGCAAAAATTTAAAGATATTAGAAGATAATGCGATAGAGAAGCTTGATCAGATTATCTATGCTATGCCTTCAGTTGCTTCCGATGAAGAGTGAAACCTCCTCAAGATCTGATGCTCCTAGGTTCATGCATTACATCTAGGTTAGATTATGGTTTCATATATGGTTCTACTATCTAGTTTTTATTATGGTTTCATCTTTTGGATATCTATGCTTATATTCTTAATATTTGTGCTACTCTTTTGGATATTTACTTCTGCATAGATGATGGATATCATGTTCTTACATGCTGTGGTATTTTGGTTAATATCCCATGTTTGTTGATGCCAAAAAAGGGAGAAAAATGCATGTTGATCTTATGCAGGAAATGTGGTGTGGTTCCTGTTGAAACTATGAACTACACTTATGCTATTTTGGTTTCTGATGCTATTTTGGTTATAGTCCCTTTTTGTTGTTGACAAAAGGGGAAGAAATATTGTTGATGTACCATATTGATATGTTCTATGCTCAAATATATACTCTCTTTTGAACATTTTATACCTTTTGGAGAGTGTATTTAACATATGGATGATTATTCTACTCTTTTGAATGCTTAATCCGCATCATCTTTGGTTTGTTCCTATAATATTTTATTCCCTTTTATGCTGATGCCAAAAGGGAGAGAAATTGTTGTGTTGATTATATGCAAGAACAAGTGTGGATATGGTTTCTGTCAAAAACCATATGTTCTTGACTTGATTAATTATGTAGGGAATAGTTGATGCTATTGATTGATCATATTCTAAGCACAATGATATGGTTGTTGTTAAAACCATATTTTTGACCAATCTAATTAAGTCCTATGCAGGAAGTGTGGAAATGGGAAATCTGGTTTTTATCACAAAACTACACTTATAACTGCGATTTGGTTTTTGTTAAAAAACCAAAATAGTAAAGTATGAACGCTGCGCTACTTCGTGTTATATATACATTCACCTAATCTCTCAGGCAGGAATTGAAAATCACATGGGGAGTTTTTGGCTTGAATGCCAAAATGAAATTCACAAGGAAAATTAGTTGGCCATTATAAGCCAAATGTGATTATATGTTTAAATCTGAAATATCCGTGTCGAATTACAAAATTGTTTTATATAGGGGGAGCAACAAAGCAAGGGGAGCTTTTAAAAGTACTTGAAAATATTTTAAAACCCTTGTGATAAATGAAATCAACACAAATTTATCATCATAAGAAAGAGGGAGATTGTTGACCAAAAATTAGGTTAATCACCTCCTAATGTTGATTAGTGGATTAACTATATTTTGTCATGGGTTATAAATAGTTTTGATGGCTAACAAATTACAAGTGTGCTTCTAGCCTTCCTTGTGCTGATTTATATTTACAGGAAGAATTATGGTTTTTGCTGAAACCATATCTCGAAANCCCCCCCCCCCCCCCCCCCCCCCCTCCCCTCTAAATCTCTTGTGTTAGCTCTTCTTCCCTATCTTATTCTCAAGCTCGTTTCAAATCATACACTGACTCTCCCAGGATCTGGTTTTACAAAAATCAGATCTTCCTAAACTCGAAGCCTAATTCACCCCTCCCCCCTTCTTAGGCACTTTAGGGCCTAATCATGGATCAAATTTGGGTGTTAACATATATATTGCAAATGAAGAACAGTTGGCAGACATCTTTACTATGCGATTGTGCTCCAAACGGTTATTAACATTGCGCAACAACCTAAACCTCAGTGACACACCGAGTTCTGGTTAAAGGGGTATGTTAGCCTATCATAATCTCCAATTGTGTGAATCATGTTTATGAGGTTATTATCATCAGGTCATGATATTATCATTATCTGGTTATGCCATTGTCTGGTAAGATTACACTTGTATAGAGTAGCTATAAGATTATTTGACAATAATATAGTATAGCTATATAACGTAGAGAGCTATACACACACTTGTGTAGTTATCAAGATGTACTCTTCACTTATAGATACACAGTAGCCACGATAAATTGTCAAGGCTTCTCTCATATCTATATTTCCTATAGCATTTACAAATACCAATTCTTTCTTTTTTTTTTTGATCCTCAATTCATTCCCTCTAAATTCTCCCATCACATTCTTTCCTCTCGGATTTCCTTCCCAAAACTAAGCCTTTCGGTCCAAGAATCGCTGCCTTGTCACTTCTCAAGTTATTTTCTACTTTTTCCTACTTTCAGTGTAGCCTTGTGATCTTTTTTACGTTCTTACATCTTTTCTTGAAGTGGTTGTCTTATTTTCCATTCCAGCAAAGCCCTCAATAAAGTCCAATTTCATCCACATATGACACAATACTAAAACAGTCATTTCCAATCTCCCAGTGCCTAATAAAGTTCCCACATCAACAGCTGACAATTGGACACCTTCCCTTCAAAGTAAGGAACCCAACCCCAACAAGATCTACTCCACACACTTCCATGCCTTTTTATTATTCCCTTCCTATTCCTCCCACCACCATTAGCCACTTAACAAAAAACTGCTTGTACTCCCCATAATCCCTCCACCTCTTCCTCCATTATTTTCCCATTCGATGAGATGGGTATCAAAATTTACATGATCTCATTCTTTATCACCTCAATCCTCTTCTCTCTCTTGTACATTCCTACAAGACTCACCATACCTGTTTCCAAGTACAACCCTGTCATCAACTTGAACTTCTTAAGAGACTACAACCCATATCCAGTAACATTTGCATACTTGATATCCGCCTCAAGAGGGGATGCAAAGAAGCTAATGCGTGTCTTAAAAGCTCTGTACCATCCAGGGAACTATTACCTGATACATGTGGACTATGATGCGCCGGAGAAGGAGCATGCACAGATAGCTGAGTTTGTATCCAGTGACCCTGTGTTTAGCCAGGTGGGCAATGTGTGGATTGTTGGGAAGCCAAATTTGGTGACATACAGAGGTCCTACTATGCTTGCCACCACCCTCCATGCAGTGGCGATTCTGTTGAGGACTTGCAAATGGGATTGGTTTATTAATCTTAGTGCCTCTGATTACCCTTTGGTAACCCAAGATGGTATGGTGAGTGGCCTTTATTATTTGCTTCCTATTATAGCATGTCTTAGAATTAATACTATTCATGTCCACGCAATTGTTCCCAGAGACTTCTTTTCCTGTTCTTTTTACATCCTATTCTTGTTTTTTTGCTCCATTCTCTGTATTTGCAACGACATAACTTTGATCACCCTATTTCGTTCACAGATCTAATTGATGCCTTTTCTGGCTTACCAAGACATCTCAACTTCATACAGCATAGCAGTCGCTTGGGGTGGAAACTGTAAGCGACCTTTTTTTTTTTGTTTTTCAATGCTTTTCTTTCCCTTCCAGTCACTTTTTTGGTTATTATATATTCAATCGTATATGATAAATAATTTTTTAATTTGTGATATGGGGACGCACTGATATATATAAGAAATCAAAATATTTATCAGAAATAAGAGAGCCAAGCCAATTATGATAGACCCGGGGCTTTATAAGCTCAACAAATCAGAGATCTGGTTCGTTATTAAACAAAGGAGTCTCCCAACTGCTTTCAAGCTTTATACAGGTACATTTCCTCTCTCTTTTCATTATAGAAATGGCCATACTTCCACAAACAACTGCCATCCATCCTCTTCAGCATCGTGGGCTCCATTTGTGGGGGTTTTTTTTTTCTGTTTCACGATTGATTTACATATATTTGGAAAATAATATATTTAATTGTACCCGTGAGGTGGTCTCATGGGGAGGAATTGAAAAAGAAAAAAAGAAAAAGAAATTCTGTGAGGCCACTCTTGATACCGTTATATGGTCACTACACAGTGGAGTCATTAGACGATGCCAATATTGACCAAAAGAAAAGAAACGAGACAATGCCAAAACACACTATGACAACAATTTTCTCTTGCTAGTTTTCAGTTTGGGCCCCTATGTTAGGCAACATTTGAAAATAATGCCTTTATGGTACTCTAGCTACCATTGCCGACAATCGTAGTGCTTCCACTCACATGCAAAGTGGTTTTTATTCATAAAAGAAATGTTGGTGATTAGTAATATGCAAATTAAGCGCCTTGTTTGAAAAATGACTAATTCCTTCAAAAAAAAATTTTTTGTCGACTAATTCCTTCAAATGGAAGTATCTAAACACAAAAGGTAACATCGTTTAGGTCCAAAAACTCAATCAAAGAAGCAAGGGCAGAACACCATTTTTACTTTCGGTAGGTCCAACCATATTGTCTTGCGTCATTTAGTAATCAAACTATCATTGATAATCATTGTAATTCAAAGTTCTACTGCAGCCAAGATTTTCTGTTCCTTGTGCAGTTGTACTTATGTGACGATTACGGTTTGCTACAAATGATACCTGACTAAGACCTTAGAACCCACCTAATCATGGTACAAGCAAACAAACCAGAATTAGTAATGTAGCAGTGGAGTCAACATCTAAGTTCAAGATAAACCAGTGGGAAATTGGTTTTTTTTTTTCACTGCAATGGGAAATTGGTTTTTTTTTTTTTTCACTGCAATGGGAAATTGGTTATGATGTCTGTTTGCATATCAAAAATATATACCGACCGACTGCCCCAGGAAACTTTGCTTTGATCACAAATTAAGCTAATTACTAGTACCACAGAAATCATAGCAGTTTGCCGGTATGGAATCATGATATGGGGAGACTAAAATCTTAGCTTCACATAAATTCATTTAAAACAAAACATTTTTCTTGTCCTGTCAATATCTTTGTTGCTCCTTTTTGTTTTTTGAGATTGGTGGGTCCTATTTTCCTTATCCTTCCAGTATTAAACACATCACAAGACACATGGTGGGAAACAGTTGTTGCCATACTCTCGGGTATAGCTAAAGAATCACAAGTGCTAAGTGGAGAGTTATGGTTTGATTAGATAAGTGGATCTACATCAACTTCCTATTTATGAGCACCAATGTAGAATGCGGCAATGTGAAACATGTCCATCCAATTTCCCTAATCTGTGACATTATTCATGGTGGTTAAGTAGTTGTTGGTGAATACTAGTCACTCGTGTCACAATCATTTTCTGCTGGAATGGCTCTAGAATGCAGTTGGCAGCGGATCTTGTACCCAACCCTATGGAGTCCAAATCCACCACTAACCTGAAACCCATTGTTTTATTTTTTACTTGTATCTGATCTCATCATTAACGTGAAACCCACCAAGTCCTTCTATCCATAAAAATTCTGTCAGGAAGGATACATAACCATGTGTAGATGCAGATTAATTATGTTCCTAGGTAAGTGTTTTGAGATGACAAAGAATCTAAGAGAGGTGTGCTTATCTTCTTTTTTCTTTTCTTTTGTTTTTGAGCAGAGAGACTGTGCTTATCTTAGGCTGCGTGATCTAGAAAATGCACATGCCACTGCTTAATTCATGTGGGATGGCACGTGTTTCACTGCTACGGCAGGAGGTAGATTTATGATAATGAGTGGCTTACAAGAATAGGAAAGAAATTTATTACTACAATGACATGTTGTGTATCTATATATGAATGTGGTTCCCAAAATGATTTGACAGGCCATGCATGTGGCATTGGAAGCCTGTGAATTTTCCACATGTTTGAGTTCCTCTGTAATTTCATTTTATACCTGTCCCTTCTTAGCATATGGTTGAAACATAAGACTAGAAAATGGTACAACAGTGTCAGTGCTTACAATATTGACCAAGACAGTTTTTTTCCTTTGGCAACTGTAAAAGAGTACTCTTTGATCTTGGTTGTTTTTCTGGTATTTCGTCAAGGCTTGCCCCTCCTATTTTTATAACGTAAATAGAAAGGAATTTGGGGTACATGTACATGAACCCTACATGTACAACTTATGATGCAAATTTTAACTGGCTTTTGAGCCATTAGAATCGGCTTTATCTAATCTCTTCATGTCTAACTGAAACAGGATCGGCTTGGACAATACTGTCCAGATCTTTTGCTGAGTATTGTATCATGGGTTGGGACAACTTGCCAAGGACACTACTCCTATACTACACCAACTTTGTGTCCTCTCCTGAAGGCTACTTTCAAACAGTTATATGCAACTCTGAAGACTACAAGAACACCACAGCCAACCATGACCTTCACTACATTACTTGGGATACACCCCCTAAGCAGCACCCAAGAAGCCTAGGACTTAAAGATTATAGAAGAATGATCCTAAGCAGCCGTCCATTTGCTAGGAAGTTCAAGAAAAATGATCCAGTTCTAGACAAGATTGATCGGGAGCTTCTCAAAAGACACAATGGCCAGTTTTCCCATGGAGGTTGGTGTTCTTCAGGGAAAGGGAAGAGGCACGGAGCGTGTACAGGTTTGCAAAGTGGAAACTATGGTGTTTTGAGGCCCGGACCAGGGTCAAGAAGGGTTCAAAATTTGCTGACAAAATTAATTTCAGAAAAGAATTTTTCTAAGCGGCAATGTAGGTGATAATAATTAAAATGTCTCTTAGAATTATTACAATATGTTAAAAGTTGCCTATACCTTGTGAAGGATGGAGATTTTTCCTGCGAGTTTCTCAATGCAATAATACTGAAATTCAAAGAAGCTACCATGTCAGATTCTGTGTACAGAAATATTACAAAGCTCCTGCCATATTGTTGCATTCATGTTTATGCGATCTGTTGCTCGAAAATATTGTGGCGGAGGAATATTTTTCATTTTGAGGACCTTTAGATTCTCAATCTTTCTCGTCAGACAAGAACAAGGCTTGAATTGGTTGTATTCAGTGATTCTATTACATTACAGCTTCAGCACATGCAGTGTAAAGGAAGATTATCTAAGTCATTTAGCAAGCAAGTAGCTAATTCTAGGCCGTTTGAATCAGGCATAGGTGTTAGCGTTTGCGTTATTGATGATTGCACTGAAAACAGAACAATATAGAAGAATAAAATAAGGACGGCACGTTACCAACACCACAATCGAAACATTTCTCAATCTCTAAAAGTTCTCAGTCGTCGCACAGATTGTGTGGGGTTCTGCTTAGCTTTATTTTATGCCAAGCAGCGCTCTCTTTCCCCCCTATTCATTCCCTTTACTAGCACAGAAAGCAGGATAGACACAGCTATGGTAAGTTGCATCCCATAGTATTGTAGTTCATGTTCATAAGCCCTCCCCCTAGCACAGGAACTTCTTGTGGCAGAGGATTTTTTATTTTTTATCTTTTCCTTTACAGGACCTTCAAGTTCTCAATCTTCTCTTTGGACAAAACAAGTGTTGGGTTAGTTTCCCTGCTAACAAATTTGAATTAGTCTGATCATCGTTCTGTCATCATACTCTTGTATAAGTCTTGTATTGTATTAATTGCTCATGTAAGCAGAACCATTTTAGTGGGTTTAATATCTTTTGACATATCATCAAGAGGATTTTGGAGAACGGAGACAAGTGGAGAAGGTGAGAAACCAGGGAAACACAATGCTTTCCATATACTGCTTACACTCCTCTGAAGCATTTTGCTTGATGAATGGTAACGATTTAGTTCCTAGGTAACTACTGTCCAGCTAAGGAAGATCATCCAAGTTATTTCACAAACAAGTAACTAAGTCTAGCTCGTTTCAATCAGGCATCAAGATCCTCTCATAGATAGGGCATGGATTTCCAATGATTCTTGCGCTTCGAACAAAGAAAAAAAATGATGCTTGCACAACACAACAACCCTAACATTGACACATGTCTCAAAGTCTTGTCATTTGCCATGTTCAATTCAATCGCTGCATTTTTATCTGTTTTATTACATGAAGGAGCCTGATAAGTGTCGGCCGCCAACAATATCTTCTTTTCCTTACCAGCACATCACCGACAGCTGTGTGCTTTCCTATCTGCACAATATCTTCTTTTCCCCATAGATGTTGTGTTAACATCAAGGTCACCTACTCCTGCAACGGTCATGCTTAATAGTATGCACAGCAGCACAGCAAAAAGAATCATTTCGATTTTGTTAGTTTACTCCAAAAAGAAATATTCCCCAATCCACAAACGCCCCACCAAAGCATTAACAATAACGGTCAGCTCCCTTTCTTTCACTTTTTGTCCCTTGCTAGTCGTAGCACAGCAGTCACTTAATCCAAAAAGAACCTGATTAATCAATAATCTATCAGTAATGTTACATTAAAAAAAAAAAATTATAACAATGACCCACAAAAAATCCAACCGAGCAAGTGCACCAGACATGCCAACATAGCCTACAGAATCTGGTCCGACAGCGACGGTAGTCGCCTGAAAAAATTAAGCGGAGCAGACGGCATGTCGTCCCTGAACCTTGGGTGGCGCAAGTAATAGAACCCAGACCCCAGCACAAACACCTTGAACGGCACCACGTAGAACACCAAGGAAGCCAACAGGCAAAACACCACAAAAATCCCCGTTGCCCTCGGATCCCTCCAGTTCCACAGTGCCTCCAGCCGCTCCCCTTGGGCTGCCAGGTCCCCCAAAAGGGTTTGGGCCCGGCCCGCCAGGGCCCGCAGCCGATCGTATCGGATCCGTACCACCTCCGGCGATCTCGCGGACGGAAACCCGTCAAACTCCTCGTCCAGCTCATCCTGTCCCACTGCATCCACGTACGAGATCCTTGGATCCATGCTAACTGGGCCCCGTGGGCGGTACCTGAACCTGAACCCCAATATGAGGAACGCATACATAAATACCGTGGGCAGAATTAGATGTGGACACAACACAACGGCGACGAGCAGGATGTGCATTAAAACGGTGGTGGGTGGGTGGGCCCACGTGCGAATCCCATCAATCCAACGCGCCAAGGCTGCCGCACGTGTGAGGCACCCCACCACCCTGAACCAGTTAGCCTTGCTCCTCCTCATGCTCCACATGTGGGTGTCGCTGTCCAGCATGAACTGGACCACTTCCTGGCCCAACGGCGGCTCGGACCGGCCCAGCCTGGCTGTGACAAGCCTCATTGCCGTGTGCCGCAATATGTCTTGTTGGGCCGGGCCTAAGGGCTTCACGTAGTGCATCCTTGGCAGCATGGGAGAGGTGTACGCTTGAATCAGACTTAGCCATGAAGAGCATGAAAATCGAACGGCTATTTCAATCTCTCCCATTTTCTTGGCTCCACCGGGCAGCAACACCATTAGAGAATATGAGCTCAGGTACACCCGATTGGTATCTAACGTGGATAACCGTATCCTCACTTTGCCCACCCGGATGTCTTTCCCGGGTTTGCCCGCCTCATCACGCTTGTACCTTCCATTATCATACACACCTATGGTAAGCACGGTGCAGGGATCGTACACATCCCATGTGTACTGCTCATTCCACCGTGGATTAAACCGGTCGAGGATCGTACGGGTGCGAACCCACTTGGGCCCATACTTGGCCACCACATAAGCATCGGTGGTTCCACGTGTGCCGTCCTTGGTCTTCACAGGAAGCAAATTGGTTGCGCCCCGGATCCCAACTTCCAGCAGCCCGATCGGAGCCTTGGCAAGCTGCTTAGCCGCGGCTCGAACGTCGCTGGTCACGTGAGCCGCCTCGTCCAGCACGTGATACCCGCCCTCCAGGCACACCCTCACGTGTATCCTCCCCGTGTATGGTCTGTTCTCGTCGCCAACCAAGTTGAACCATCTCGATTTGGGCTCCATGTGGTCGTGGGTCCGCCGCTCGATGCTTGCCACGTGTATCTTGGCATGGCCCACTGTCTGCGCGTTGGTCACATCCTCAACGGTAACCACCAGGAACGGCTCAAACGGCTCCGCGGCGACAAACACCAAATCCTCGTTCCAAGTTGGGTTGGCGGAGCTCGAGGAAGAGGACCCAACTGAGGTGCGGCCCGTCTTGAAAACCTGGGCCCCAAGTTGAGCCTTTACGTAAAGTTCGGGACTCCTAGCCTTAGCCTCGGATCCCAAACCTGTATGTAAATCTTGGGTCTGGATAACCGTTAGCCTCAAATACCAAAGCTTGGGAGACAAATACACCTTGGCACGGGTCTCGGGGATCAACCCGCCGGAATCCGACTGCCAGGCCTCCTGGAACGCCTCATCTACCTGGGTCCCAAACCAGACTGCGAGCATGACATCATTGCCCGGCGACTTCTCCGACTCCAAACTGTACCACTGTGGAGCCAAAGGACTGTCTGGTGGCACCCTCTTGGGCACTTCCTGCAAATCAAACGACACCGTTCCCAGACAACTCTCAGTCGCCGCTTCTTCTCCCTCCTCCTTCTCCTCCTCCGCCCACACCGAAACTTCCAGCGAAGTGGAATTGAGGCCCTCTTTGTCGAAGGCGAATACTTGGTCCCAGTCTTTGTCGCCGGAGCTCTTGGTTTTGATACTGTGGGTGCCGATCACTAGCTTCGCATAGGAAGGAGGTTTTTGCTCGGGTTTTGCTCTTTTAGCCTTCACCACACGGACATATAGAAAAGGCATCCGATCAACGAGATCGTAAGCAATCCGGCTCCGGTCATTTGAGAGAGATTTGAGTTCGAGATCGCTGACTGTGAGATCAGAACTCTTTGTTTCCTTTACGCTTTCAATATGCTTCTTGGCGGTTTTTTCCGCCAATGGTGGGTTCTCCACCTCTGGAACGATCTCCGGAGCAGCAGCAGCAGGAGGAGCTGTTTCTTCTGGCTTGTTCGGAGCTTCTTCCGCCGGAGCTGAAGTATTTGTGGAACCTGGGCTCCGTTTCTCCTCTTCCTTCTTGGGTTCTGCGTTCTCCGTCTTGGCTGCCTCCTCCTTCTTCTCCTCTTCCTTCTTCTCTTCTTTCTTCTCCTCCGCGGCCGCTGCCTCGGGTTTGACCTCCTCAGCAGCAGCAGGCGGCTTCTCCTCAGCGGGTTTCGCCTCCTCCGGTTTCTGCTCCGCCGGGGCTGGCGGGTCCTCGTCGATGTAGTAAACCTTCAGCCCAAGCTCTCCCTTGATCTGGGAAAAGACACTCCGCTTCTCCAACGGATAGTAGACAAGACTCTCCGATCCAACTGCAGCGAACACATTACCGGCAATCTTGACTTTACCGAGGAAGGTGCTTCGCTTCCCAGTCTTTTTATCGTTGTAAAGGTTGATCTCCAGGATCTCCGCGGGCATGGAGTCCTTGTCGTGGACGAGGAACTCAAGCTTCTCGTCCCACTCAGGATTGAGATCCCTGAGCTTGGTCTTCGTCCTCCGCCGCTGGCCGTCAAAGTCCACGATTGCATACGCACTCGCCGTTCCTTGGCCGTCTTTTGGCATCAAGTTCTTGGCATTGCAGACTTCGACGATCAACTTTCGTGTGCTTGCTTCGGCTTCCATTTGGTGATTAATAATAGTGGGTATATCAAGGAAAAACAAAACAAAGCAAAAAAGAATGATGAAAGATCACAATATGTACTGGGAAAGAATGAAAAAAATGTGTGTTCAAAAAAAAGTGGGGGAGGGGAGAAGCAAATGAGAGGAAGACACAAAATCTGTGTTTAGAGGTTTGAGAGAGTAAAGAAAGAAAGTGAAGGTATTGGTGAAGGGAGGGGCCGGGTTTGGGTTTAAAAAGTCAGGGAGAGGAGCGGGAACAGGTCAGAGAGGACACGTAGGACAGTGGTGGCCACGTGGAGTAATCTTGGGGGCAGAGATTCTTTTTTGTATTTGTATGGTGGGGTAGTGGAGGCAAGGGTAAGGTGGGTGAGTTGAGGGGTACTGAGCAGCGTGCCTTGTGCTGCTGCTTTTTAATTTTATTTCTTCAACTGATCATGAGGGTAATGTTAAACACAGACAAAGGATTAGATAATTATTAGGGCATGGTTTTTGCCAAAGCTTGGTTTTACATATAATTGGTTTTGGTACTTTGTATTGGAGTATGCAATAAGATTGTTGTGAATTATATCATGAAGTGGGTATGTTATAGTTGGCTTGTTGCTTGCCTCCTTGGTCATGATAAAAGGTATGCCTCTAGGAACAGGAATTGGTTTTACTAAGGATCAGCAAATTGGTATGAATTGATAGCTTTGCCTTTTATGTTTTTCTTTTCCTCTTTGTTTCTTTTTTTTTTTTCTAATAATTGCAACAGACCAATGACTCACCACTCTGTGGGAATATATTCTTACCTACTGTAAAGATCACAGGAGGGGCTGCATGACCGGAAAAATACTCATTAAAAGGTGTCTAACAATAACCTAAAGGAAAAAAACAAAGATTGATATCAAAGTTAAGGCATTGCTGTATACTGGCAACAGAATGAAAATTTAAAACAATGTTGATCATTATTGACTGTTTCAATTTCAAGTGAAAAGCAGATTTCATTTAAAGTGAAGACTGCAGTTTTTTCTTACCTGGGTTGCTTTACTTTTGAATCCTTCATTTTGTCTCATTTAATGTCTTTTTCTTCTTTTTTGCGAAATGTCTTTTTTTTTTCTCTTGTTGGAAATTCTATTCATGACATTACCTACCTTTTGCCAAGGGAAATTGAATTAATTAATAATCAGATACACCTGAGTACTCACACTCTGCAGTAACATGATGAGGACCACAACACAAATGTCAGTTTTGTAGTTTAAAAAAAAGGTTAAAGATGGATACTAAACACAAATCCATGGACTGCACACTGTATCTGCCCAGATTCTCATGGGTTTCAGTTCATTTGGATTCTAGCTTGCTAATCAACCTTATAATAGACACTTAATTAGAGCCCACTTGCAGCTGCTCTGCAAAAATGAACGTTAGCTTGTTTCTGTGCGTATGTACTGCTTTGATATAATGTATGTCAGGCAAACGAACAGATTAAAGAAAGTGGCTCCAAACTTTAATATGTCTGCACAGTAATATACTAGTATTAATACACACGTACGACACTGACAACCTAGATGTTTGTCAACAATTTAATAATGTACCCCCTTCATGGTGGATATCAACGTGTTTTTTTGTTATAAAAGAATGTAATTTTATTTTTTTTTTGAACAACCAACATTTTATTAGATATTAAGTCAGGCTTCTTGTTGTACAAGCCTATGAAACTCCTCGGGTAAACTCTCAAGAGTAACCCCCAAAGCCCCAACTGATCTTGCATGCTTTGCCAAGAAGTCAGCAAGACCATTCCTATCCCTACTAATATGATGCACCCTCGCTTGTTGAAAATTTGAGAAAAACTCCTTTGCACTAGAGATATAGGCATCAATCCTCCAGTTCTGGATCGCTCCACTTGAGTCATTAAAAGCCAGGACAACCTGAGCAGAGTCACACTCAAACAGAACTTTGTCAAAACCCAAAAAACTTGCACGTGCGAAGGCCATCTTCATGCAACAGGCCTCACTCACCAAGGCAGAATCACACAAACTCTTGCCCATCACAAAGTCCACCAGTTGTCCACGGCAGTCTCTAGTAACAGCAGCCAGTCCCGATATAGATTGCCCGTCAATAAAGGAAGCATCCATGTTCACCTTCAACCAACCATTTGGTGGGTGAGACCACCGGTCGTGCTGTGCTTGATAAAGATGCGAGGCAGTATCCTGGGTAACCTGTCGTTGCATAAGCAACTCAGAAGACAGACCCATTGCCCGCTGCATAGTCCTGGCTGGCTCAACCTGGACGTTTTGAAACAGAGCACTGTTGCGACTTTTCCAAATTTCCCAACAAAGAACAGCTGTGGTTTCTAGATGGAATTCCGCGAGGCTCCCACGGTTAGCCCACAAACTTGTCCACCACTCCCGAAAATTGGCAGAGCCTCCCCTTTGGAAACAACATCCTAAAGGACTCGCGAACCAAGTGGCCCTGGCATGCGAGCATGTAAATAGAGTATGCTCTAGAGTCTCATTTTCCGCCCCGCATAGTCTGCATGTCATGTCTTCCACAATGTCCCGTCTGTGGAGGGCTTGGAGAGTTGGTAATGCATTGTGAGCAGCTTTCCACAGAAAATTCTTCACCTTGGGAACACATTCAAGTTTCCAAATACTTTGCCAATGGAAGGATAAGGAGGAAGACGGACTTGTTGATCTAAGTCGCTCCTCACTTACCCTCTCCTTGCACAATTTCCTATATCCATCACGAACCTCATAGACTCCTTTGGGGTTATGACACCACACAAGCTTATCCCGGCTGTTAACTCCACCAATAGGGATCTTCAAGATTGCTCGCACTTCATCAACTGAGAATAGATGCCGTAACAGAGGAACCTTCCAGCACCTTGATAAAGGATTGATGAGTTCATGCACCCAAGTTAAGTTTGTTTCTGGTGGCCTAGGCGAGTGTAGACGGTATCTATCCAAAGTGGGTACCCATGCCTCATCCCATATTCTGATACTAGCACCATTCATAACATTCCAACGAATCCCATCTTGGATCACATTCCTCCCAGCTAGCAGGCTCCTCCATACCCAAGATGGGGTGCCTCCAATTTTAGCTTGCATAAAAGAAGAGCGGGGGAAGTAAATTCCTTTTAGTACACGGGCCCACAAAGCATCACCATCGTTAAGGATCCTCCAAGCTTGTTTAGCAATGAGGGACCTGTTTTGGAGTTCCAAGTCCTTGAACCCCAGACCTCCTAAATTTTTTGGCCGCGTGAGTTTGTTCCAACTGACCCAGTTCATTCCACCCCCATCTTTGTTTACACCTCACCAGAATTTCCTTACCTTGGTATGAATATCTTGTACAAAACCCACTGGAAGCAGAAAACAAGCCATAGCAAAAGCCGGGATTGCTTGGACAACAGACTTAATGAGGACTTCTTTCCCAGCCTGGGTGAGCAGCTTCTGTTTCCATCCGACAGTTTTTTGCACTACCCTTCTCAACAGGTAATGCAGCGCTTCCTTCTTGGACCGGCCCCAAGCAGTGGGTAGTCCAAGATATTTTTCCTGACCAACTGCCAGCCGAAATCCTAGTTGTGCCGCAATACTTCTCCTTAGTGACATGGGCACATTTTTCCCAAAGATCACAGATGATTTCTCCACATTTATCTGTTGTCCGGATGCTAGGCAGTAATCCTCAATAATCTGTTGAAAAGCACCAACCTCAAAGCTACTAGCCTCACCAAACAAAAGGGTATCATCTGCGAAGAGTATGTGGGACAAAACAGGGCAGGATGCTTTTACTTTGTAACCCTTTATCCGTCCAGTGGCAACCGCATGCTGTAACATCCGAGATAGTACATCCGCCACCATGATGAAGAGATAGGGGCTCAGCGGGTCCCCTTGTCGTAGCCCCCTAGTAGGCAAGAAACTTGGGGTCTTCACTCCATTGATCACCACCCTGTAACTCACCGTGCTAACACATTGCATTACCCAATCAATCCACCGTTGACAGAAACCCATCTTCCTTAAAACAGTGCATAGAAAGCCCCACTCAATTCTATCATAAGTCTTGTTCATATCAAGCTTTAAAGCCATGCCAAGGTTACCTTTGGTTCTAGCCTGCCTAAGTCCATGGAAAACCTCATGGGCTATAATGATATTATCTTGAATTGCTCTTTCTGGGACAAAAGTTGCTTGTTCCTCACTTATGAGGGACCCCAAAAAAGTTTTCAGCCGATTCACCATAACCTTCGATATCACCTTGTAGGAGAAATTGCAGAGGCTAATCGGTCGGTATTGATTAATGGAGGTAGGATTCTGTAGCTTGGGGATAAGAGTGATATCTGTCTCATTTAATTTTCGGAGCAGGAAGCCTCCCTGGAAGAAATTGCCCACAGCCTCAATAACATCACCTTTAATCATGTCCCAAAAGTTTTGAAAGAAGATGCCCGAGAAACCATCCGGTCCAGGTGCCTTAAGACCGCCCAGATCAAAAACAGCCCTCTTCACTTCATGCTCATCAACATCCCTCGTTAGGTAGGCGTTCATCGTGTCCGTGACACAAAAAGGAATTGCGTTGGCCACAGACTCGGGGAGCACACATTCAGAGGCTGTGAATAAATCTTGATAAAAGCCCGATATATGGTCCTCTATTGCATGCTCCTCTCTAATCCACCTACCTTCACTATTTTGAAGGGCCAAAATTTGATTCTTTTGCTGCCGGAATACAGTAGTCAAGTAGAAAAACTTGGTATTGCGATCTCCATGTTTTAACCATTTTATCTGAGAACGCTGCATCCAGAATTTTTCCTCTTTTGACCATAACAAATCCAGTTGCAATAACAATTGTTGTTCCTTGCTTTGTACCTCCTGGTCATAAGGCAGGGCAAGAAGCTCTTCAAGCTCCCTAATGGTGCTTTCAATCTCATCCCTATTATTTCCCAAATTCTTCTTCCAGGCCGCAAGTTTGTTGCGACAGATTTTAAGCTTCTCGCGCATTCTAAACATTCTTGAGCTCGCCACTGGTGTCGCCCAAGCACGGTCCACCACTTCTATACACCCATCTTCCTCAAGCCATCTATACTCAAATTTGAAACAACCACGGCGTCTTGTTGAAATGTGCCAGAGTTTTACAACAAGTGGCCTATGGTCTGAACCCAGCAAGGCCTCGTGGAACACTTGAGCATGCTCGAACATCATACGCCAACTCCCATTAGCGAGGGCTTTATCAATTCGCTCCTTTAAAAAAGCTTCCCCAGGCCTTCTGTTATACCAAGTAAAAGAATTGCCGTGGAATCCCAGATCAAGGAAACCACATTCTTCTACCATTTCCAGAAACTGGCAGCTCTGGGACCACCGTGGGGCATGCCCACCTTCTTTCTCTGCTTCGCAAGACACTACGTTGAAGTCTCCCAAACACAGCCAAGGCACATCTTCCTGTAATTTC
The DNA here is from genome assembly GCA_028386065.3 of Turnera subulata. Classification (NCBI taxonomy): domain Eukaryota; kingdom Viridiplantae; phylum Streptophyta; class Magnoliopsida; order Malpighiales; family Passifloraceae; genus Turnera; species Turnera subulata. The sequence continues at coordinate 58,304 of JAKUCV010002414.1, forward strand.
AGGTTGGTAAGCTGCTGCCAGACCTCACAACGACCCTCCCTCACTGGATCACCATGCACAAACGTGATGTGCCAAGCTTTTTCACCCAAACCATTCACTACCATAATATCCACCAGATTCTTGGAAGCAAACAAAACCTGTACCGAGATAGTTGCTCTCCACCAAAAAGATATTCCCCCCGAAAGACCTCTTGGTTCCAGATAAAGATGTTCCTCAAAACCAAAATGCCTTCTCAATCTCTCTATAAAACCTTCCTTCTGTTTTGTTTCAGTCAAAAAAACCAGTTTAGGGCTATACCGTCGAGTGAGCCTACTCAAGGCTCGAATTGCCGCTGCTCGCCCTAAGCCACGGCAATTCCAGGAGATGACACTCATTGATGACCTTGTGGCTGTTGGCCAGCCACCACCGCCGTATTTGTAGAGGATGAAACAGGAGTAGATTCAACCGAGACCGGAGAGCGAAATGGAGTAGGATATGGACTTGCAGACTCAATAGCTGAAAAACCATCCGTGCATCTGTTATAGGGGGTGACTAATGTTTGGTCTTTCTCCTGAGCTTGTTTTTTGAGAGAAAACGTCTTGCCTTCACCAGGAGCAGAAACAAAGCAGACAGAGAGTGAAGGGGCAGAGAGGGCCTGGGTTGTAACAAAAAGGGACGGGCCTTGGATATCAGTCGGTCCAGGTGGCTCAACAAGGCGTTTGGAAGCCTCGCCACGGGATTTAATTGTCTTCCTAGGCCCCTTGGGCTTTTTTGTAGACACGTACTCCTCCTGTCCCTTCCGTTTTTTTGATCCACTACCACCAGCTGGCCCACCTGCAGCCATCTTCAAAGCACTATTGGGTGGAAGAACGAAACCACTATTTAAAAAAGTTTTAAGAAGGGCATTCATTTCCTCCCCACTTGGCAGCCCCTGCACAAAAGTATCTCCCACATTCTTTTTTCCCATGTCTTGTGCACATGCAGGCGCAGCTTTGACCGGAGCCACATGGTTTGGACAAGTTTGAGGAGCATGGCAGCCCTGAGTTTCACTCGCAGGTTCTGCGTCAGCACCACGCGCCGTCGACTCCTCCCTGGACATTGCCGGGCCATGGTTATCCCCTCCAGGTCACCCCTCGTGCCATCCCTTCCGATAAGACAACTTCTTAGGAAAAAACCTCGCAGCCCGCACATGGTGGCCATATCCTACCTTGCTTCTCCCCCATTTGCCATTCTTCTTGTCAGTGAAAGACCATGAGCAATCCTTCTCAACATGCCCAATTCTGCCACAATAGTAACATAAATCCCCCAGCTCCTCATATAGAAAATGGACCTTTGCTGTTGAATCATCTACCCCTTTCGTGTAGAAAGCCACCGGTAGAGGATCACTTATCTTCACCCTCACTTTCATGCGGAAGAAATCTCGCCATAAGGGGGAGTTGTCTCTTGGTAGCTCAATTTCAACAATTCTGAGGAAAATCCCTACAATTCTGCCTGTTTTAGACAGCCTCTGGTATTGAGGTGGTAGTCCATAGACCTGGATCCAGAACTCAAGCTCATCAAAGGTGAGCAGATCAAGCGTCAAGTTCGCTGGCCACTCACGCAGGCATAGATGGAAGCCGGAGACTGTCCATGGGGAGCATTCTAGGATCCGGTACCTCTCAGACTCTGAATCAAATCGGAACAAAAAGAGGTTCTCCCTCACCTCTGTTACATCCATGGGCTTTGACAAGCTCCATGCCCGGGTGAGAGCTTCTCCCACCACTTTCGCACTAAATCTTCGAGTTTCAGAGATCAGTTTCCCCACCAAAACATAGCTCTCCACTTTGTGACTAGGAAAATTGGCATCTTCCCCATCACTGTCAAGTGAGAGGACCGGAATTTCGCAGTCAGACCAGGAACACTGGTCCTCAACTTGCTGCCCATCCATTCCCAATCAAAGAAGGTTGAGCTTTGAAATCGAAAGCACTAAGATATCTGTAAAGGTAGATCCCAAACAAGAAATTAAACTTGTGGGGCAAAAGATCCACTCAAAAGAGGGATAAGGTGCTCATCTTTCCAATACAAACTAAAAAAAAAAAAAGAATGTAATTTAAGGAAGGATTTGGAGAGGAGAAGAAGAAGGATGAGGAAGGAATTGGTGTGGAAAACGGGTTGCAACCCGGTTTCTCTTCTACTTCATTTTCTGTTTTTCCATTCACTTATATATAATACAAATTGAGTGGATAAAGTTCAGTTCAATCACTCAAAATGACATTCACTATATTTTGGTCCCTCAAAATAATAAATTTATAACACTCCCCCTTGAATGTCATTGTGCATTGGGTATAATACGTTTTAGGGAGAACTGCCTCATTAAAAACCTTACCAAGAAAAACCCAGTGGGATAAAAACTTGGTGAAGGAAAAAAGAGTTCAGTGCATATTCTTCTCCCCCTCACTTTGGCCTCCATAGATTTCCTGATATCGTTGCATGCCGATCGTCCTTGTCAGCTTCTGGTGACGTGCATTTTGTCTGATCATATCTTCAATTGGACAGAGTTGGCAGCATAATCTTCATAATTTTGTCGTTGGAGCTTCTATCTTGCCATCTTGCTTTTGTAGTCCCGATGATATTGCAATATCATGTGTAAAGTTGTGGTTGATGTCCGTCTCTGCTTTATGTGGACTGAATAAGGGATCTACATCAGCTTTACTCTCTTTCGGGTTTACTGGATTACACATTTGTTATTCCCTAAAGATAAGAGCAAATACATATAGTGTCAATAGGCTAAAATCAAAAGCTTCAGGCTTTATGTTACAAGCAATACATATTGCACTTAGACAGGATACTCCAGGACCAGTCTAATAGCACGGTATTTGGAAGCCTCTTCTGGAGTTCCAATCACTAACCATATAGATATCAACATAAAATTTATTCATACTCAAAAATGATTTAAACTCAATTTAATTTTTGTAATTTCCAGGAAATTAATTGCTTCAGGCAACTTGGATCCTTCAGGGATCTTCATGTATATTTCACAACTTATGGATCCATAGTAGGCTGTAAATACATTCATTAGATGCATTTCTAATTCTTTTCGTATAATGCCAGACTTATCAAAATAATTGTATCCACCACAGGGGAGGTCATTTGGGTAAACCTTGTGCTACAAACCGTGCATTATATCTCAATATCTTTTCTGCACAAGTACCCATTTTTCAACCAATCAATTATACACCCATCTGGTGTACGGACTACCGGTCCGAAAATTTTCTCGCTTCACAAGCGAGTCCAACACAGCCTTTAATCATATCTCTTTGTTTTGGCCAATCATACAACACCTACATTCATTAGTAGGTTCAAGATCCTCATTTTAGCGCTATGTAAAATAAATAAAAATTGTATTCCGTCGACGGTTATTTCATGTCGGTTCCATCTTATCTCTGACACCGTAATTGAGATTTCATCATATTCACTTATTTCAGGTACCTGAGTTACTTCTGGAACTTTATCAATTTGTGTCAGAGAATCAACCTCTTCTGGGGGACTTTTAATTCAAACCTCTACTGGAGGCCATATTTTCTTACTGGGGCCATCTTATCACTTTGCTTCTTTATTCTCTATAGAAAATTTCTTTTCTTTGGAACCGAGTATAATCTATAGATTCATTTGCATACTTATATTGTTCTTCAGGAACATCAATCTTAAACAGGAGCATTTGCAGCTGGTATATGGTCACACTTAATTTAAATGTGTCTGGCAATTGCATATCAATTTTCCTGCAAATGACTCATCTTTTGAACTTCAAGTTCATACTAATTTATTCGAGGATCAAAAACTAGATATTGATAAATCATTTCAATAATCTCTTGATCCAGCTGTTTCTTTCCTCCCCCTTATGTTGGGTAAACTCTAACATCAAATTAACATACCCAACATACACAACATATATTCCCAATATTCTTTAAGGACCAACAAAACAATGCTGTGGTGGAGCATTTTTATACTATATAACCGATGGTCTGAAGATGAGAGATACTAAATATGTGACCATTAATCAATTATATGGGGAGATCTTATCATGTTGGCTTGATGCACTCAAGTGTTGCTGCATATAAAATACCAATTATCAAACAGTGATATTTCATCAATGGTCCTGCAATCAATTGTCAATATGGCCCAGATCACTCTGGGTTTGTTTCCAATGATATACATTTTTCATTGAAGAAACATACCAGCATTATCTAGACATATAGTCTAATAACATGAGTAGGGATATACACTTGCAAGTGGCTTAATCATTAGAACAAGTGCGCACAATGCCAACTTGCGTTACATAATAGACCATCTAATCGATGCATCGTAAAAATTACCTTGATGGTTAACACCGCGGATTTATCAGTCCGTGTTTATGTCCCTAAACTATTCTCAAACTTGCTGGTGATACTAGGCCATTCTCATCTTAGGAAGGCCGTATAATAACTTTCGCAGCAAACAAACTCATAGAAATTCATTGATTGTAAAACTTCTGGTTTTTTCAATGAATGATCCAATAAAATTTCGTGCATCATTATTAACCCAGGGATGGCCCATCCGGTCTTGCCAAATAATAAATCCATGAACCAACTTCAAGTTGGTGCCAGCTTCAGGTTGCGCAAGCTGTGTATCTAAACACTTAAAATTGCTGGCTCCAGGCTAGTGCATTTCAGCTTCTGGCTGGATATGTTAAGTTTCAATTACTCAACTGCTAGCTTCAGGCTGCAATGCATGTGTCAATATTAGGCTTATTCCTGCCACTCATGTCGGAAAAGATCAGAATTATTGGACAATAATGAAAGTAGTGGCAAACTTTTCCAAAAGCAAAACCTTGAAGCTTGAAAAACTTTGGAGTTTACTGACAAATAATGCAAAGTTTTAATTACCAAAAAATCTTCTGGATTTTTTTTTGGAGACAGAAAAAGGGTCTACATTTGAGAAAGTTAACACCTAGCTATCTAAGCTCAGACTATAAGGAGGGGAGGCGGTTGAGACAGGAAGATGCAGAAAACTCAAAAAAATCAACAAGACAAGGAAAAAAATGCCTTCCCCAGCTACTGTTTTCTTTGTTGAGGGTGCCTCCCTAGGAAGAAGAAATATGTTAGCTTATAGCATGGTAAATGAACAACAAGAGGAACTACCGAATGATCTGGCGAGAATTCCTCGTTTAGTGTTTGTAGATGAGCTATACTCGTCTAGGTTCTTTGTGACTCCAATGGAAGAAACTTTCTTCCTGGAGGACCAAGGCAATCTCAGGACAAATTTTTATGGCTCAGCTAACTCTATAATGTTTTTCATATCTGCTTTGTGACTCCAAATTTTAAATCAAAGCAGTTATTATCAGGTTTCCATGATGGCTCGGAGCGTCCCAAGAGTGACTGGGTTACCACCTACATGGCCTAAGGTACGACTTTTATTGTGGAATTGCAGGGGTATAGCAAGAAGGTCTCAAGACTTTGTGCGTACCTTAAGGGATCTGAAGAATCAGTACAAGCCTAACATGGTACTGATTACTGAGACTTTATGGCAAGCAGGAGAGAATCATGGTGTGATTCCACCTCGTTTTCCTCCAACGAATCGGTTTGAGATACCTGGAGAAAACAACAGGGGTGGTATGTGGTTCTCCTGGAACGACAGTGTTAGGGTCAACATTAATGGTGAGGCTCAGAGTTTCAGGATTAATGTTGAACCCAACAGATAGAATACTGTTTAAAATATATGTATGGGAACCATTCCTCTTTGAATGTTCTCCAGTTATGTATCCGTTTATGTAATAATAAGATGCATGTTTGCTTTGAGCCTTTTCCATTTGTTTTCTCATTTACGCCCACAGGCACAAACAATTATTTTATTCGCTTCAGGGAATAGATCAGAGTCAATTCATCGGGATCCATAATAATTCATTTTATTACTGGGGGTGCCTGTACTCGCGTAAATATACGATCTTCTAGATCATATTAAAACATGCGTTCTTCAGGAACATATTCGAATTTATGCTCTTCTAGAGCGTTTAGTCATTGTCATAATCTGTTATATTGACATCCACACACATATAATTCTCCCCCTGTGGATGTCAATTTTGCATTGTCCTCGAGACTAATGCTTCAGGCATTATTCTAAGAAACAATTATAAAGTACTGAAAAGTAAATAAAAATAAATTGCAATGCGTAATAATTTAAATTGAACATAAAAATAAATTGAATATAAAAATAAATTGCTCCTTCAGGGTAAGCAAGTATAATATCCACCTTCTGGTGGTTATATAATCCCATCTTCTGGTGGTAATAGTTTTTATTTTCGATTTTTCTTTGAAGGATCTTCAGGATCTTTTGAACTGTAAGACTTCCAGTCTTCGTTTTATTTTCTTTTATTGAGTCTGCTGGACACTTATATTTAGTCTTCCAGACTATTATCATGTAAATTCTTGTCCGAATTTGATATCCATAAATTTCTTCTGGAAATTATGAGGGTCTAGAATTCAAATATCATAATTAAATAAATAAATACTTAATTAAAGTGAATAAGCAAGGGGCCTTTTATTAATTACCCCAATTAAAATAAATAGCGGAAAATTAAATGCAATGGGCCTTTAATTAATTAGCCCAATGAAAATTAAATTGCTGAAAATTAAATGCGATGGGCCTTACACGAGCCCAATTAAAATGTAAAGAAATAGGCAGCTTAGCCGGCCATTAAATGAATAATGGGCCTTTTTAATAGCCCAATCGGAATTTAAATAAAAACAGAAAATATGCTTACTCGATAAATCTTTCAGCAATAACATATATAATACGCTTATACGATAAAGGCGGCTTAGCCGGCCAATAAATAAATAGAATAAATATAACGGCCTTCCGGGCTTATATAACGGTCTTTCGGGCTTTGCCGGGAAAAATCCGAGGTTTCAAATTCCGACCAAATCACTATTCATGGTCGCCGGAAATTACTATTCACTGTGCCGGATAATTTTCCGAGGCACTTAATTCCGGCCAAGCACTTCTGGGCTTGCCGGGAAAATTCTGAGATGCTAAATTCCGGTGATGTGTGAATATTTTACACATCATTTTGGGTTTATTTTATTATTTTTGTCTTTGTTTTAGTATTTATTTATTTTATTATTGTATTTATTTTATTTAATTTTAATAAATTTCTTATCCTAGTGCGAAAGGCCCTTTTTGCAGGAAATTAGGAATTCTTGGTCTATTTGGAGTCAAACTCTTTGGATAAGGACTTGGTTGGAGATGGTGAAGAAGGAAGGGTGCATTTGGTTATTAGCCAAATCATCCAAACCGTTTTACTTTCAGAATATTTGGCTTGGTGTTTTAAATTAGAAAGATGACAAAATCTTGGAGCAAGATCATGACCAAATCGCCACTTCCAGCTGCAAACTTTGTTTGAATTTTTAACAAAGCTACGTGGTCCCTCCCTCATGAATGGAAGAAAAGAAATTGCCCAAGG